>ML779658.1:698162-723436 GCA_009831015.1 Picea engelmannii
TCTAGAGGAAGATCCTTCTAGAAGCGGAAGCTTCTATTAGGTCTTCTTACATCTGCCTTATTCTATTTTATTGAAATGTCTTATTAATATTGACCTTTATTACATCCGAATACATTGATCTACCTATGTGCGGGTTAGGACCTCAACAGAAGTTCGGAGGACTTCGTCCCAGTGTTGGTCTCATGAAAAGGTAACCGAGGTCAATTAGAGGTGTTAAAGAGTGAATAATCCTATGGTTTCAAGCCATGGTCACATGGGAAGTGGTTTGAAGGAAACACCTATGCAAAATTTTAATTATGTATCAGCTAAAAGAGATGTGGAATTTTTCGACAAGATCCTGTTGCAAAAGAAAAGAAAAGGGGATGAAAGTGTTTTTTTTTTGGGAAGCCATAACTTTAAGCTCAGATATCGAATTGGGGAAAGATTATATTCATTGGAAGGATGATTCATAGGATAATAACATGGAGTTGTTATAATATGGAGAATGATAATATATTCTTCATGAATTGAGAAGAAAAAGGACATGTATCATTGTTTGGCAAATGCATAATTCTGAAAAAATGGTCGCTTGCACATTTTGCATAACTAAAGGGGTGTAAACATATCAGCTCATTATAAGAATGCATATTCAAGAAATGGAAGAAGGAGAGGGAGCTTCTAGCCACGATAAAGAGGCCAAAGGTCAGAATATCAGTGTTGGTAATGCAGAGATAGAATCCAACGGACACTAGGCCATAGGGGAGAAAGAAACATTGAAAGAGACTATGATAAGAATGAAAATATAAGTTCAAAGTTACTAAGAAGACAATGAGAGACTGATAAGAGAAAAAAATCAAATAAATTCTCAAGTGATGCAAAGCTTAAATTACTTTCAGAGGCAAACAAAGAATGGATGAAACTCAAAACAGGAGGAAGAGGGAAGATGTCATAAAAGAAGAGATGATCGCAGAAGAAATGGTTATTCAAGAAGTGCTATAAGAACTCATATACATCACTCACATCCCTATTCAACAAGGAAATTTTATGCATTTGAAAATTCCATAAGTAGTCTAGAGGTGTCTCTTATTAGGCACCAAAGAATAAGACATGAATTGGAAAGTTTGCAAGGAGAGATGAGGAAGCTTACACCACCATCCTTTGATGTTCAAAGAGAAATAGAAGATGATGATGAAGCATGGTTTCTTGGAATCAGGAGGTATTTTCAATTTCATAACTACTCATCAAACCTAGAAGCCAGAATTGCCACATACCATTTACATGGGAAAGTTGTTATGTGGTGGGATAAGTTGAAGCAAGTTGAGCACATTAATGAGATTGGGATCACTTGGAAGCAGTTCAAGAAATATTTTTAGAAGGAGTACATTTTAGAACACTTCTATGACAAGAAAATGTAGGAGTTCTTTGAGCTTAGGCTGGGAAGCATGACCATGTAAGAGTTTGAAAAGAAGTTTGTGGGGCTGCTAAAGTATGTGTGGTTTATAAAATATGAGAAGGTGAAAGTACACAGTTTTTTAAGTATATTTCCATCCTTTTATAAAGAGAAGATTCAATTTCATGAACCTAGGACTTTCAATGAGACCATCAGGAAGGATAAGTACATGTATGAGAAAGGCAAGGGAAGAGAATCCATGCAAAAATATTGGAAGGATAAGAAGAAGGAAAAATATGATCAGAGGAGGAAGGGATTCAAACCTCCTTTCAATAGAAATAACCCTAATAAAAATCATCAAGACCAATATGCTAAGGATGAATCCAAGAGAGAAAAATCCTTGGGAAAAAGGGGAGGAACACAAATCCAATGTTGGGGATGGAAAGAAGATCACCTATATAAGGATTCCCCTCACATAAAGGACAGATTGAAGACCATGCACAACATTCAAGAGGATACAATAATAGAAGACATGGGAAGAATATATGCAGCCTTATACGATCGACAAGTAGAGTAACAATCCAATATGATTGAGGTAGAAGGTAAGATCATTAATCAGCCTATTGCTATTTTAATTGATTCAGGAGCAATTCATTATTACATTGATCCTAAAATAGTGGATAGATTACATTTGGAGAAAAGTAATCTTGAAAATCAAGTTTGGTTCAGCTAGCCACTGGAACCAAAAGGAGAATCCATGATATGGTAAGAGGTTGTTCCATAAGTCTTAATGGTGTGAATACTAAATATGATGTAAATATTATACCATTGGGGTATTATGATATTCTAATTGGAATGGATTGGTTGGAGAAGCATCATGTTGTCCTAGATTTTTATAACAAGACATTTACATGTCCTGATGAAGAAGGAAAACAAAACACTGTGAAAGGAGTTCCAAGACCCATATTTATAAGGGATATTTCATCCTTACAGTTGAAGAGATGTTACATAAGAGGATTTCAATTGTATGCAACCCATGTGGCGGAGCCAAAAAAGATAAAGGGGCCAAGCCTTGAATAATTTTCAGTACTACAAGAATTTGAAGATGTATTCCAAGAAATACCAAGGTTTCTATCAAAGAACGAGATATATTTCTCTATTGATTTAGTTCCAGGAGCTTCCCTAGTATCAAAAAAACATTATAGAATGGGTAGACCAAAATTAAAATAATTACAAATGCAGTTGGAAGAATTGTTGAAGAAAGGGTACATTCATCCAAGTGTTTCACCTTGGGGAGCACCAATACTTTTTGTCAAAAATAAGGATGGAACCTTGAGGCTATATATTGATTTTTGACAACTGAATCAATCCATTGTGAATAACAAGCACCCTCTACCCATAATTTATGACCTCTTTGATCAACTAAGAGGGGAAAACATATTTTCAAAGATAGACTTGAGATCAGGGTACCATAAGATAAGAATCAAGGAAGAAGACATTAATAAGACATCCTTTAGAACCAGGTATGGGAATTATGAATTTCTAGTTGTGCCACTTGGACTTTCCAATGCACCAGTTGTCTTTATGTGCTTAATGAATGGTATATTCAGAAATTACATGGATAAGTTTGTCATAGTATTCCTAGATGACATAATTGTATATTCTAAGTCAGAGGAAGAGCATGAGCATCACCTAAGATTGGTATTGCAAGTGCTGAGGGAACATTAGTTGTATTCCAATATTAGTAAGTGTTCTTTTTACCAAGAACAAATCCATCACTCGAGACACATTATTTCATAACAAGGTATAGCAATAGATCCAAAGAATATTGAAGCCATTAGAGGATGCCCAACACACAAGAATGTTTCATAAGTTATATCCTTTATGGGATTAGTTGGTTACTATTGGAGCCGCCCTTGTTTTTCACCTCGCACAATTTTCAACGTTTGATACTTGAGATCTAAAGTTGTTTTTCTTTTCCTTCCGAAATCATAAGACTCTGAAATCTTGTCGCCTGAATAGCAATGCTTTTTCACTTTGAAAAGAAAAGATCCATTTTTTGCAAATATGTTTGCCTTTTTGTTTTTGAATATCGCAAGTCGGATATCGCAAGTCAGATACTTTAATCTTTTGAATTCGCAAGTCCCGAGTCGCGAAACTGCGAACTCGTTTTTCAATTTTTCACCCAAGACATTGACTATGGTAAAACTTTTAACCCTTGTTTAGACATCGTCGGTATTTCGCACCTCGGCATTCGTCGAGGCCAAGTTTTTGTTCTTACAGCCCCGATAGCCGAGAACGCGATAGCTTTAGTGAGAACCTTGGTCGATAACTAAAGGTAAGAAACTAATCATGGTTAGTGTTGGTTCTCGGCACATCGCCACTCGATACTTTCTTTCATGAATTTAAAGTGTCCAAAACCCTGATTCATGAAATTGCGACATGATTATGGCAAGATTAATTAGTCGCCTAATCTAAGATTTCCTTCTCTTAATTCGAGCCTTAATTATCGCCATATCGTGATATCGCGACTCGGCATATCATTTTCCCAAACGTCTGTCCTCGAATTCCCGAGTCGCGATATGGAGAATAAATTAATTACGTAATTAAGGATGCGCCGAATCACGATTACCGTTGATTACATTAAAATCGGAACTCACAGTCTCGCGAGTTAAAGGGTCAAAATATGAAAAGGAAGTTCACGATGCAGCGAAAGGCGAGAAAGTTTTTTAAGTCATTAAGATTGGTAATTTTAAATTAAATGAAATACGTCCCATGCTTCAAGGTTGGCACACTTCACAAGGTATTTACTTTCTCTCTATAACCCGAGTACCTGTCAAGCCGCCCAATATTGATGACATTAATGAGAAATTAGGGTAAATCCACGAATAAATCAGATCGGATTTATACAATAAATTTGGTTTTATTTGCGATTTGACAGGCTTATTTCAAAGGTACAGGATTTTCAAATATATACGAAAGTTTTGTTCTGTTCTAAAAACATTTCTCTTAAGCACATAGAACTCACTTTTCTCCGAGGAAACTCATTTCCGCATGTATACACAGGTCTACTACAGAAGAGCAAAAAAGAAAGCTTCAGCTATGGCGCCAAGGAGAGCAGCGAAAGCAAATGTCGAGGTTGCAGCACAGGTTCTGGACAATGTCTCAGATACTTCGCCTCGGACGGGTGGCTCAGTACCCACTTGGTCATTTATTTAAGACATTCTACAATCCAAGCTGGTAAACTATTCAGACTCTGATGACGATAACCTTGATATTGTGAAGGACGACCTGAACACTAAGTACAAAACAATTGTTCAATCGGGAATGCACCTGGTTGCAACCAGACCTCAAATTGCTCCCATACTACGACATGATCCGATGGGCATTGGATCACATCGACCTACCTTCCAGGACTATTGTAAATGACCGATAGGCCATGATCGGGACTTTTAGGCCCGAGCATATCCAATCTATGTATAAGCTCCCAGCAACTTCTGAATACACATATGGCAAAGAATTCCTGGCGGACTTAAAAAAGAAGGAGTGCGAAGAATATGACAAAACCATGCCAAGCTTGATAAAAGATTGGGTTTCGCGTTCCGTGACATTCAGAGTGAATGACAAGGGAGCATATTCAATTTCTTCTTTGGAGCCACAGTTTATGTATGTGGCGATGATGACTTGTCAGCTTTTCGGATGGGAAGATACCGTGCATTTCTACATCCAGTGGGTACCTCTCATATTTCGGGTAGCAGAAGGTTCCTCATTCAATTGGGTGAAAATGCTCTCCGATAGTTTGTTCAACAGGGTCACAGAATACCGGGAGCAAAAAGAAGCCGGAAAACCATCCTGATTCTTCATGTCTGCATATATCATGGACGCAATATGCTCCATGACGCCTTTTCCTTTAATGAATTGGGCTTGGAGTCCAAACCATGAGAAGACTGTTCATGAGTACCACGATAAGCTGTGGGAAAATAATGCGAACAAGTTTATTTATGAGATGTTTAACTGGGTGATGGTGCCCCTGCACATCACCATTTTTGGTCTTTCGCCACCCCGCATCTCGGATAGCATTGTTGCGAATCTGAGCCGTATCGCAGACTGGTACGTGAAAGAGGAATTCTCCTATTTTAGAGTGTTTGGAGCTGCTGTTCCTCCTTCGGCACTACCGTTGTTCATCCCCAACAAGCTGGTCTGTCGCGAGATTGATCGGCAAACAGTAATCGGCGGAGTGACCAAAGAGCTCAAAGCGTCATCAAAGAAGGTATGGCCGTTTTTCCTTGTTCGGCTCAATTCCTATTCCTTATTAGATTTTGGACATGCTAAGGCTGAGGCTACAGCCATTGAAGACTTGAGCCTAGTCTCTATCGAGTACAAAAAGCATGATCCTCAGGGAATTGTAAGCACTCATTTGGGAAATTGTGGATTAAAGAGGTTCGAACATGAATTTTCACCCTCGGATGATGTTTTTCGAGGGGCGAGGTCCTATTCGGAGGTGCAATTTCAAATCAGATCCCTAGCACCCGAAGACAGGACCTCAGTTTTAAAATTTCAGGAGCATAGGAAACGATGTCTCCCCGTGGTGCTGGGAGGTTTGGGACTTTCCAAGGATAAAGAAAAAGAGGCCGAAAGTTCTGGGGGGAAAAAATCTAACCCCGAAAAACGTCAGGAAGGGGAGCAGGAGAAGAATCCCGAAACAGAGAAAAATCCCGCAAAGGAGAAGAGTCCTGAGCAGGAGAAGAATCCAGAAAAGGAGAAGAGTCCTGAGCGGGAGGAGAATCCCGAAACAGAAAAAGAGACTACTGATCCTCCCAAGGAGCATAGTCCAGAGGTGGAAATAAAATACACAGACCCACCAGAAACTCAGAATCCGGAGGCAGGGACGAAGACCTCTGACCCCCCGAAAGAGCAAGATCCACTCAGCACACCAGGGAAGGGTGCGAAGCAGATCAGGCAACCCATCACCTCTGTCACACCCTTGCAGTCAGCATAGGGAGGCGTTAGCGAGGGATGGATATTTGGTGAAGAACTGAGACCTATAAGGGTAGAGGAACTCCTTCCTAATGAATTCTTCTTTGACAAAAAGAGGAAAGCTGTGGTGAAGCGAGAATTTTATCAAGAGGGAGAGTCCACTGTTAAAAAATTCAAAGTGATGACCGATGGGATGAATAAAAGGAAAGATGAATTTGCCACGGAAATTGCAGGAACGCTAGGAGCGTATGCGACAGCAAATCAATTCTCGGTTGAAATGTTAAAGAAGCAGCTCAAAGAAAAAAATCACCTGATCAAGACTCTTGAGGCCAGGGTGGCTTCGGCAGCAGAAAGCACTAAGAGTCAAGCAAGCGGAGAAATCGAGTTGGCCTGATTGGCTGACAAGAAAGAAATTGAAGTCCTGAAGACCAAGCTGGAACAAGCAAATTCTACAATCCGAGATGGTCGGGTACAATTGGGCCAACAGAGGGATACGATTACACAGCTGCAGGCTCAGTTGGAGGTCGCAGAAAGCAAGGCGGTTGACATCGAGATCGTTAAATCCTGAGAAACCGATATTCGGAGCAAGATCTCCTCCACTCAACACAGTCTGCTAAACAAAGTAGGAGAGATTCGAGAAGACTGTTTGTTAATACATCGGATCTCCGAGAATCTGACTGACAAAGAAAGAAATGCAGAGGCTGCTCTGATCGCTTTCCAAGAGGCAGTGATAGCGACCAACAACAGGTTTTCAGGGCCTCCCGGCTCACCATTGCCGAACAAACCAGGGGTAATATCTTGTTAAAGAATTGGGAACATGATATTACTTTAAGCAAGGAGCAGGCTCAAAATGTGACGAATTCGTTAGAAGAAGCCTGCAATGCCATAAATGGTGAACTGTTAGGGATGGAGATTGGAGGCGACACAGGGGCGCTGAGACAGATGAATATAGATCGGATTTCTCTCGACATGAAGGAGAATAATGAAAGGAATTCAGCAGAAATATCTAGGATGGACAGGGTAGACCCGACTCAAATCGACAAACATTTGATTCAGCCTAGTGCACAACTCGGTGCTCTTGAACTCGTCAATGTCCAAATAGACGATAAACTTCCACAGTTGGCCCGAGAGTGCTATTTTGCCGAAGCCAGTTGTCAAGCCGAGCCTTCACAGCTTGTGACCCAGTTTGTAGACAGGTGTATCATGTACATTGAATCCATGCGAGGACAGGCACCTAACACTTCTTGAAGATAGAATAGGTAAAATGGAGTTATTTCTCTCCCCCCAGCTGTCAATACAAAACCTTCACAGCTCGTATTTCATTTTTTGGACAAATGTATCATATGTATTAAATCTAAGCAAAAACAAGCACCTGGCACGTTTTTTGAAAATGGATTCAGACAGATGGAGTAATTTGGCTCTTCTGAACCGAGAGGAAAATTTTGTATAAATACATCACAAAAAGAAGAGATAAAGGCTGGACTTTTTCGGAGATGAATGGTAATAGAGTTTTTGCATGAAAGAAGTTAATACAAGCAAATTTGAAGATTCACGATTCTATCACGACTGTGTTGCAAGTTTGTTTCGTTGTGTTTTTTGTTTCTTTTCATTTTGCTCTACATAATTGATGCGTGTCACTATAATTTAGTACTACCACTACTATAGTGAAGGGATTTCATCTTTTCTGTAATTGTCTCTTGTCTTTCCTCTGCACCAGCTATTAGTGGGTGTAAGACCAATTTACATTTACAGAATTTTATGTTTATTTACACTATGTCAATTATGTTCATGTCAATTTCTTCTTCTGTGTATACGTGAGTTTTCCAACTAACAGGAACTTTGCGTTACTACAGATAAATGTTTTTCTCCCATCTCACATTATTTTTACCAAAAACAATACAGTTACAGGAAAGGGCCTTCAATTTGCATTCTTATTTCGTTTTTTCATGCAGAAGTTTCTCTTTATTTCGTCTGAATTGAAACAGCAAATAAAATCTCTCTTTAAAAATCATTTCCATACTGGAACTGTTCCTCAATGACTGTCCCTGCAGCAACTCAACCTAACATTCAACCCGGATTATCAAATCAAATACATATCGCTTTAAATCTCTTCGACACAATCCTTAAAACTGTGAACAAACGGGAGGAATTGGAACGTTCATGGGCAGCCATTGAACAAGATATTACCACCCACGAACAGTGGGAAGCTAGGCAGCGAGAACGTAGAAACCTTCATTGAGTTTCCTATACCGAAGGTTCGTATAATCCTTTACTAACCTTTCATACTTTTGGATGCCTTGACACTGTACTTTTGAGCCTTAAGTATAGACTCAGGAACAACATCTTTCTAGCGCCATTGTCGGGGACCGAAGTTACGAAATCTTTTCCCTGGGAAAACGACAAACTATTTCATTGATAGTGTTACTCTTTGATAGTGAACATAGGGTGCACACCATTTTAAGGCTTGTTTAAATCTTTCACTTGGAAACTCCACTAAAACACAAACTGGCGTCTGGTAGAAGGCATACCAGACAGAACCCGGATGGCAAGCTGATTACGCCTATTAATAATCCTGAAAATATCTTAAGAGCGAGAGGCTCGTTTGAGACAACCGCTTCAGTTAATAAACCCCAAAATCCTTCAGTTAATAAACCCAAAAATCCACTTTTAAAGACTAAATCCGCTTCAGAACCTCCTACTTCCGGTAGCCCTCTGTCTGATACCAAAGATCCAGAAGCAAACTACTCAGAATTTAGGAGTGAGCCACATCAGACTTTCCAATCTATAAACAAGGGTAAAGGCCCTTTGGAAAGATCGTCGTCATTTAACACACCAACCTTTCTTCGGCAGAACTTCCCAGTTTCACCTGATTCAAAAGAGTCTATTACACCCTCATTTCCTACTCCCAAGTCAATGGCAGGCGTCGGAGGAGGAGGTGGAGGACATCACAATGTCCCTCCTCTCGGAGTATTTGCGAAAGTAGCAGTGAGATACGCTCCCCTGGTTTTACCCGTTCCCCTTCATGATTTACCCGACAACTACATCAAAAATCTTCCTAAGTTCACTGGGGAGGGAGATCTAACCGTAGCCGAGCATATAAATTTTTTTGACCAGTTCGCAGATATCTGTGGTATTGAGCACGAGGATGTTTACTCCAGACTACTTGTCCAGACCTTCGAAGGACAGGTCTGAACTTGGTTTCGGAGTCTTCCTCCGGCTTCTATTCGGACATATGATGCCTTGGAAGATGCTTTCCTCAGACAATGGGGAGAGCGAAAGGATCACTTGTATTACCTTACTGAGTTTGGGTCCCTAAAGAAAAAGAATTCAGAAACCGTTATGGGATTTATTCTGAGATTTAACAAACTTTATAATAAAATTCCAGCCGCTGTTAAACCTTCCGAACCCTCAGCCAAAGTAACTTTTGCGAGAGCCTTCGAACCTGATTTTGCATTGCTTTTGCGAGAAAGAAGAGGTGCCACCCTAAATAGAATGCAAGACGATGCTATTGAAATAGAATCTAATATGATGGCTTCGGGTAAGTTAAAGGCTAAAGTAGAAACAACCAACCGTGATAATAGACGCTATAGGGAACCAACGGGTCCTTCCGGGTCAAATAGATACACTGACGATAGAGTGGATGATATGGCCCGAATAATTAAAGATCTGTCTAACAAAATCTCTAGGATGGAGTTGGATCAGGCTAAAGATGATTCTTCTAACAAAAGGGACTTCAGGAGAAACCCAAATCCCCAAAATCAACAGAGGCAAATGAAGAATGAAGATCAAAAAATACAAGCTCCGATAAAAAATGAAAATTTTATAGGAGCGGGTGACCTCCAAGATTTCGGAGATTCGGAAGATGAAGTTGCATGTTTCGGTGATGAATGTTCGCAGCCATTTCTGACCAGGGAAGACTATGAGAAATCTTTAAATATCCCTCAACCACTTGATGAGGAAGAACAGGGTGATCGTATTGACCTCTGCTTATCTCAACCAGAAACAGAAATGATAGCGGTTGATCTCCAACCTAGATACAATCTGAGATCAAAAAATAAGCCCACCTCAACTGACCAACCTAAGAAAATTCTGCCAAGGGGTCAATCTCAAGAACCTCCTTTGGGAGACACATTGTTACCCAGCAATAAAGTCAAGATGACAAAGACTCAAGAGTCTGGGGTGAAAAAAGCCGAAACCCAAACAAAGGAAACAGGACCGATAGATAAAGTTACAACTGCGACTAAGGTCACAAGTGATAAAGCGATCCAGACAAACAAGTCGGAAGAAAAAATCTCGGAGCTCTTAACCAAAGAAACGGACAAGACCAATACATCTTACAATTTTGAAAACGAATTAAATAAAATTAAGATACCGATTCCTTTGGTAGAACTAGCAAAAAACCCCACTTATCGGAAGCAAATTGCCAAAGTGATGGGTGTTTATGAGCCAGAAAGTCACTCCGACGTTATCAACCTAGAAGATGACAGACCTAACATCACCTTTGATCCTCATTTTGAGGGATTCAAAGACAACGTCGCTCCTTTCTATATCACCCTGAATATACATGACTAGTTATTACATAACTGCATGTTAGACTCCGGGGCTTCACATAATGTTATGCCCAAAACTATAATGGAAAGGCTGGGGCTCCAGATCACTAGACCCTATGGAGACCTATACTCGTTTGATTCCAGAAAGGTTAAATGTATGGGAATGATAAAAGATATGGTAGTCACCCTAGCTCAAGTCCCGGTCAAGAGTATCCTGATGGATGTAGTTATTGCAGATATTCCACCCAAATATGGTATGTTATTATCCAGATCATGGGGAGCCAAGTTGGGGGGTTCTCTACAATTGGACATGTCCTATGCCACAATCCCAATTTTCGGTGGTCATTTTACTCGTTTGTACCGAGAAACAAGATTAGCATATACAGTCAGTGATCCTCTGAATCCAAATAACTTTCCCATTTACGTGGCAGACCAAGATCTAGGAAATTGCATATTATCTTTTGACGATGGTTTAGATGGGTGTCCAGAAGAACTTGATATGAAGCAGGAAGATCTTAGCCCCTTGACTGAATAATTATGCAGAAATGGTATCTGGAAGATGTACTTCGATGGCGCTTCATCTTCTGAAGGAGCTGGTGCTGGCATACTTTTGGTAGCACCTGAAGGTAAGTTTACCGTTCCTTTCTCATATCGCTTGCAGTGGGACATAGATTACACCAATAACGTATGCGAGTATGAAGCATTAGTTTTAGGTTTAGAGGCTGCAAAGAAGTTAAACATAAAAAATTTGGAGGTTTACGGCGATGCTGAATTAATAGTAAAACAAGTAAACCGACAATACCTAGCCAAACATCCCAGATTGAGAACATACAGAAATTGCGCTTGGGATTTAATGAAGAATTTTTTCTCATCTATAAAAGCCCATTTTATTCCTCGCACAGAGAATATACATGCTGACGCATTGGCTAAGGCAGCCTCGACCTTTTCCCCTCCCACAAATGTTAAACTGAAATATCATATTGAAATTAGATATAAACCCTCCATACCAGACAATGTCCGACACTGGCAGGTCTTTAAAGATGACGAACAGATTCAGAAATTTCTTATAGCAATAGGTGAGTTCTCTGAAACCCATCCAGACCAAGAAAACCAAAATGACCCGAGGTGGGTTATGCAAGAGGATGAAAATCCTGAAACCTTCCGAGAAAAAATAGCGGATCATCGCATGTTGGTCCTTAAAAATAACCAAATCCCGAAAGGCTTAATTCCTTTGGAAAGACTCTTCGATCAGAATGACATACCTATGAAGTCCACTTTACAGCCCCAACCAGAAGAAGTGGAGGATTGCAACATAGGAACTGAAAAATATTCCAGGATAGTAAAGATATCTAAATTCCTCCCTCCTAAGGTAAAAGACCAGTATAGAGACTTACTCAGACAATATAAAGATGTTTTCGCCTGGTCCTATGATGAGCTTCGAACATATGATACTTCTATAATTGAGCACAAAATACCCTTGAAGCCTGGAGTTAAGCCTTTTAGGCAGAAGCTCAGGCAATTTAACCCCATTTTGTTGCCCGTCATTGAAAAGGAAGTTAAGAAGCTCTTAGATGCGAAAATAATTGTACCTCTAAGATACTCAGACTGGGTGGCGAATTTGGTCCCTGTCATAAAAAAGAGCGAAGAAATCAGACTGTGTGTAGATTTTCGGAACTTGAATAGGTCCTCTCTTAAAGATAATTATCCACTTCCTAGAATGGATCACGTCCTAGAAAGGGTAGTTGGAGCAAATCGAATGTCTATGATAGATGGGTTTTCTGGATACAACCAAATTGCCATGAACGAAAAAGACAGAGAAAAAAACGCTTTCACCACACCCTGGGGTACATTCATGTATGATAAGATGCCTTTTGGTTTAATGAATGCAGGGGCTACCTTCCAGCGCGCCATGGATATCTCTTTCATTGGAGAAAGAGATAAGTTCGTCGTAATCTACCTCGACGACTTGACGGTTTTTTCTAAAACCGATGAAGAACATTTGGTCCATTTAAAACAGACTTTCGAAAAATGCCGCAAGTATGGTCTATCTTTGAACCCAAAGAAATCACATTTCGCTATGCAGGAAGGTAAGCTTCTAAGGCATATCATATTTAAATATGGAATCAAGATTGATCCTAAGAGGGTTGAAGCGATACAAACTATTAGTATTCCTAGAAACGTTAAAGAGATTCAATCTTTCTTGGGTACAATAAATTTTTTACGAAGGTTTATACCAAATTTCGCTGAGATTGTCAAATTGATCATAGGAATGCTGAAGAAAGATAGCAGGGTAAATTGGACCACCGAGGCTAAAGCGTCGTTCGAGCGTATTAAAAAAGTCATCAGCGAGGCACCTATGTTAACAAGCCCAGATTACTTGAAGGATTTCCTCATCTTCTCATTCGCTTCTCAACATACTATTGCCGCGGTGTTGCTGCAAAAAGATGATGAAGGCTTTGAGCGCCCGATCGCGTTTTTTAGCAAGAGCCTTAGAGACACCGAACTAAAATATGATATAATGGAAAAATAGGCATACGCCATGGTGAAAGCGCTAAAGGCATTCAGAACTTACGTTCTACATTCAAAAATTATCGCGTACGTACCAACTAGTGCTGTGAAGGATATATTGGTAGAGCCAGACAGTGATGGAAAATGAGGACATTGGCTCGCTAAGATACAAGAATTTGATCTAGAAATCAAACCTACTAAATTGATAAAGGGAAAGGGTCTGGCCAAACTTTTGGCTGAATTGAACCTTAGAGCTCTTGACATCAATTGCCTACAGGGGGAAGACGGAGACACATGTTTGCAAGAGTTGGGTGACCAAACATATCCAAGCGAGGTTGAAGAAAAATTTGTGTCATCAGACTGGTATAAGGATTTAGTTTTCTATTTATTAAACCTGAAACGACCAGATGGACCAACACCAGCCAAATACAGAACCTTAAAACTCCACGCTGTAAAATATTGCATCTCCAAAAATCAACTATACTGGAAGGATCCCCTCGGGTTTTTACTGGTCTGTCTGGTTGAGTCGGAAACTCCACGGGTCATAGAATAATTTCATGAAGGAATCTATGGAGGGCACCATGCATGGAGAGCCACAGCCTATAAGATCTTGAGGGCCAGATACTATTGGCCGAAACTATTCTCGGACGTCAATTCCAAAGTACGTGCATGTTACTCATGTCAAATATTCACTGGTAAACAGAAACTCCTTGCATTACCACTCGTTCCAGTCAAAACCGAAGCCCCGTTTCAACAATGGGGATTAGACTTCATAGGGGAAATCAATCCCCATTCTAGTTCTCAGCATAAGTGGATCTTAACAGCCACAGATTATTTTACAAAGTGGGTGGAAGCAATTCCAACTAAAAGAGCAACAGATTCGGTGGTGATAGACTTCTTGGAAGATAACATCTTGTCAAGATTCGGGTGTCCCCGAAAGATTGTTACCGATAATTCCCAGGCTTTCAAGTCCATGGCTATGATCGACTTCTGTCAGAAGTACAGTATCGTTCTCAGCCATTCCACTGCTTATTACCCTCAGGGAAATGGGCTAGCTGAATCATCTAATAACAGCCTGGTAAACGTGATCAAAAAAGTACTCAATGAAAACAAGAGGTCCTGGCATGTACATTTGAAGCACGCATTGTGGGTGAACCGCATCAGCACTAAAATATCTATCGGCATTTCACCGTTTCAAATGGTATATGGGACCGAGGCAGTTCTACCTATAAACTTAGCATTGCCAGTGATGAAATTATGGAAAGATCAAAACGAAGAGCCCAATCATGTGACCAGAAGAATTAACCAACTCATTGAGGTTCAACAGTTCAGAGTGGAGGTTGATGAGAAAATACAAAAATATCAGGACGATATGAAAGAATTGTTCGACCTTAAGGCGAAGGACAAAGAGTTCCTCCCAGGTGACTTGGTGTTGAGATGGGATGCGAGAAGGGAAGAAGCCGTGAAGCATGGAAAATTTGACCACCTTTGGTATGGACCATTCAAGGTCTTAGCTCCAGAAGGAAAGAATTCCTTTCTTCTGGAAAACATTGATGGAGAAGTTCTAAGCGCCCCTGTCAACGGGTGATATCTAAAGCACTATATGACGTGACAGTGATTGGGTAGAAAAGAAAATAAAATAAAAAATAAAAAATTATATATGTATATATTTGTAAATGAATAAATTTTATTATGATTTTTTGTACATATTTATGTTTTGTTCTGACATTTATCTTCAATTTTTGGTTTTCGTTCCTAAATTTTCAACACATTTTTCAATCAGGTTTGTGTTCGTTTTTTGCAGGATTCCAGCCTCAAACGAAACTAGCAGAAAAAATAATGTGCAGATCGATGTTGGAGATAGGACAACATAGAACAGGTGATACATATGAAAATTCATATTCCACGAGGAAATTGAAAAGACAAAGGTGAGTTTTCTCAATACACAGGTCATGAAAGGCTGTTTTAAGCAATCTGAGGTAATATTGTTCAAACTGCAATATAAAAGGTTAGATAACAGGACTATTTTTGGCTCGATGATCTTCGTACTAAATTTGAATGATATGTTAAACCCAAATGCAGTCAGTCATAATTTTAGCTCCCAAATGTATTCGAAAACTAGCCCAGAGCTGTTGTGAACTTTTTATTAAGCCATTTAATTGCTGCCTTGTTTTCTGTCTATATTTGGGCCTAACTTTTAGTAAGTCACTATCGCCCCGAGTCTTTGGGAAGGGAGAAAGATTTTTTCATTTCAAACCCCAGGGATTCTGAAGCAGATCTTAATAACAAAGCTGGTCTTCACAACTACTTGATCCTATGCTAAGCTAAGGAACGCCTATAAGAGATCTTAACTTCCTAAGTCTTTCAATAGCGTCTGAAAAATCAAAGCTTGCTTGAACAGAATGTTCCTTAAAATTTCATTATTCTCCCCTGTCACCCTAAGAACTAAAGGACTTGTGAGGGTCAAAGGAAGGTTGTTACCAAGTAATCAAAATAAGTTGACAGACCTCTGATAAAAAATATTACACAGATCTCAGCCCTGATATAAACTGATTGCTCCCATCTTCGTGTTTTAAAAATGAATAAAATAATGAGACAGGTGGTGAAAGGAAATTCAGAAATGATTGCCCCCACCTAGTCCATTAAGACGATGAAAGGAAATTCAGAAATGATTGCCCTCGTCTTAGCATTTAAACGCATAAATATTTTCCGAAGTGGTGAAAAGAAATTCAGTAAAAAAGGGTCAGACAACTTCACCGGGGTACTGAACAGGCTCGCTGGCAGTGAAGCAATGTCTGAGAGATCTGTAAGGCTGTTATACATAAACATCAATCAACTCTGGTAATCAACGCTTTCTGAAAACCTGATCATTTCCCCAATTCCGACGGGACTTCCCTATTTTATATTACATAATATCATTCTTTTGATGCAAGTTGAGAATCGCAAGACCTGTTGAATATCCTAGGATCATTACAACTGTCTTGGAGCATTCCCCAAACTTAGTAGTGAGAAAGGGAAAATTGCGAAGGTGACTTCAGTTGTGTTTGGAAAAAATATTTGAGTTCGAAAAGTTTCTGGGTTATCAAACGAAAGTTTTTTCCCCCTTTCTATCTTTTTCCTTGGATTTTTCTCTTGATTTTAGCCTATGACTCCATTTACCCAATTTTGGCACCTGGTCTACTATTCTTCCAGCCTCACAGGGAAGCGGGATCCCTAGTTGGAGCCTATGTTGGAGCCGCCCTTGTTTTTCACCTCGCGCAATTTTCAACGTTTGATACTTGAGATCTAAAGTTGTTTTTCTTTTCCTTCCGAAATCATAAGACTCTGAAATCTTGTCGCCTCAATAGCAATGCTTTTTCACTTTCAAAAGAAAAGATCCATTTTTTGCAAATATGTTTGCCTTTTTGTTTTTGAATATCGCAAGTCGGGCACTTTAATTTTTGAATTCGCAAGTCCCGAGTCGCGAAACTGCGAACTCGTTTTTCAATTTTTCACCCAAGGCATTGACTATGGTAAAACCTTTAACCCTTGTTTAGACATCGTCGATATTTCACGCCTCGGCATTCATCGAGGCCAAGTTTTTGTTCTTACAGCCCCGATAGCCGAGAACGCAATATCTTTAGTGAGAACCTTGGTCGATAACTAAAGGTAAGAAACTAATAATGGTTAGTGTTGGTTCTCGGCACATCGCCACTCGATACTTTCTTTCATGAAGTTAAAGTGTCGAAAACCCCAATTCACGAAATTGCGACATGATTATGGCAAGATTAATTAGTCGCCTAATCTAAGATTTCCTTCTCTTAATTCGAGCCTTAATTATCGCCACATCGCGATATTGCGACTCGGCATATCATTTTCCCAAACGTCTGTCCTCGAATTCCCAAGTCGCGATATGGCGAGTAAATTAATTACGTAATTAAGGATGCACCGAATCACAATTACTATTGATTACATTAAAATCGGCACTCGCAGTCTCGCGAGTTAAAGGGTCAAAATATGAAAAGGAAGTTCATGATGCAGCGAAAGGAGAGAAAGTTTTTTAAGTCATTAAGATTGGTAATTTTAAATTAAATGAAATACATCCCACGCTTCAAGGTTGGCACACTTCACAAGGTATTTACTTTCTCTCTATAACCCGAGTACCTGTCAAGCCGCCCAATATTGATGACATTAATGAAAAATTAGGGTAAATCCATGAATAAATCAGATCGGATTTATACAATAAATTTGGTTTTATTTGCGATTTGACAGGCTTATTTCAAAGGTACAGGATTTTCAAATATATACGAAAGTTTCGTTCTGTTCTAAAAACATTTCTCTTAAGCGCATAGAACTCACTTTTCTTCGAGAAACTCATTTCCGCATGTATACACAGGTCTACTGCAGAAGAGCAAAAAAGCAAGCTTCAGCTATGGCGCTAAGGAGAGGAGCGAAAGCAAATGTCGAGGTTGCAGCACAGGGTCCAGACAACATCTCAGATACTTCGCCTCGGACGGGTGGCTCAGTACCCACCTGGTCGTTTATTTCAGATATTCTACAATCTGAGCTGGTAAACTATTCAGACTCTGATGACGATAACCTTGATATTGTGAAGGACGACCTGAACACTAAGTACAAAACAATTGTTCAGTCGGGAATGCACCTGGTTGCAACCAGACCTCGGATTGCTCCCATACTACGACATGATTCGATGGGCATTGGATCACATCGACCTGCCCTCCAAGACTATCGTAAATGACCGACAGGCCATGATCGGGACTTTTAGGCTCGAGCATATCCAATCTATGTATAAGCTCCTAGCAACTTTTGAATACACATATGGCAAAGAATTCCCGACGGACTTCAAAAAGAAGGAGTGCAAAGAATATGAAAAAACCATGCCAAGCTTGATAAAAGATTGGGTTTCACGTTCCACGACATTCAGAGTGAATGAAAAGGGCGTATATACGATTTCTTCTTTGGAGCCACAGTTTATGTATGTGGCGATGATGACTTGTCGACTTTTCGGATGGGAGCATACCGCACATTTCTACATCCAGTGGGTACCTCTCATCTTTCGGGTAGCAGAAGGTTCCTCAATTAATTGGGCAAAAATGCTCTTCGATAGTTTGTTCAACAGGGTCACAGAATACCGGGAGCAAAAAGCAGCCGGAAAACCATCCGGATTCTTCATGTCCGCATATATCATGGACGCAATATGCTCCATGACGCCTTTTCCTTTAATGAATTGGGCTTGGAGTCCAACCCATGAGAAGACTGTTCATGAGTACCACGATAAGCTGTGGGAAAATAACGCGAACAAGTTTATTTATGAGATTTTTAACTGGGTGATGGTGCCCCTGCACATCACCATTTTTGGTCTTTCGCCACCCCGCATCTCGGATAGCATTGCTGCAAATCTGAGCCGTATCGCAGACTGGTACATGGAAGAGGAATTCTCCTATTTTAGAGTGTTTGGAGCTGCTGTTCCTCCTTCGGCACTACCACTGTTCATCCCCGACAAGCTGGCATGTCGTGAGATTGCTTGGCAAACAGTAATCGGTGGAGTGAGCAAAGAGCTCAAAGCGTCATCAAAGAAGGTATGGCCGTTTTTCCCTGTTCGGCTCAATTCCTATTCCTTATTAGATTTCGGACATGCTAAGGCTGAGGCTGCAGCCATTGAAGACTTGAGCCTAGTCTCTATCGAGTACAAAAAGTATGATCCTCAGGGAATTGTAAGCACTCATTTGGGAAATTGTGAATTAAAGAGGTTCGAACATGAATGTTCGCCCTCGGATGATGTTTTCCGAGGGGCGAGGTCCTATTCGGAGGTGCAATTTCGAATCAGATCCCTAGCACCCGAAGACAGGACCTCAGTTTTAAAATTTCAGGAGCATAGGAAACGATGTCTCCCCATGGTGCTGGGAGGTTTGGGACTTTCCAAGGATAAAGAAAAAGAGGTCGAAAGTTCTGGGGGGGAAACCTCTAACCCCAAAAAACATCAGGAACGGGAGCAGGAGAAGAATCCTGAGCGGGAGAAGAATCCCAAAACAGAGAAAAATCCCGAAAAGGAGAAGAGTCCTGAGCAGGAGAAGAATCCAGAAAAGGAGAAGAGTCCTGAGCGGGAGGAGAATCCCGAAACAGAAAAAGAGACTACTGATCCTCCCAAGGAGCATAGTCCAGAGGTGGAAATAAAAGACACAGACCCACCAGAAACTCAGAATCCGGAGGCAGGGACGAAGACCTCTGACCCCCCGAAAGAGCAAGATCCACTCAGCACACCAGGGAAGGGTGCGAAGTAGATCGGGCAACCCATCACCTCTGTCACAGCCTTGCAGTCGGCACAGGGAGGCGTTAGCGAGGGATGGATATTTGGTGAAGAACTGAGACCTATAAGGGAAGAGGAAATCCCTCCTAATGAATTCTTCTTTGACAAAAAGAGGAAAGTTGTGGTGAAGCGAGAATTTTATCAAGAGGGAGAGTCCACTGTTAAAAAATTCAAAGTGATGACCGATGGGATGAATAAAAGGAAAGATGAATTTGCCACGGAAATTGCAGGAACGCTAGGAGCGTATGCGACGGCAAATCAATTCTCGGTCGAAATGTTAAAGAAGCAGCTCAAAGCAAAAAATCGCCTGATCAAGACTCTTGAGGCCAGGGTGGCTTCGCCAGCAGAAAGCGCTAAGAGTCAAGCAAGCGGAGAAATCGAGTTGGCTCGATTGGCCGACAAGAAAGAAATTGAAGTCCTCAAGACCAAGCTGGAACAAGCAAATTCTACAATCCGAGATGGTCGGGTACAATCGGGCCAGCAGAGGGATACGATTACACAGCTGCAGGCTCAGTTGGAGGTCGCAGAAAGCAAGGCGGTTGACATCGAGATCGTTAAATCCCGAGCAACCGATATTCGGAGCAAGATCTCCTCCGCTCAACATAGTCTGCTAAACAAAGTAGGAGAGATTCAAGAAGACTGTTTGTTAATACATCGGATCTCCGAGAATCTGACTGAAAAAGAAAGAAATGCAGAGGCTGCTCGGATCGCTTTCCAAGAGGCAGTGATAGCGACCAACAATAGGTTTTCAGGGCCTCCCGGGCTTACCATTGCCGAACAAACCAGGGGTAATATCTTGTTAAAGAATTGGGAACATGATATTACTTTAAGCAAGGAGCAGGCTCAAAAAGTGACGAATTCGTTAGCAGAAGCCTGCAATGCCATAAATGGTGAACTGTTAGGGATGGAGATTGGAGGCGACACAGGGGCGCTGAGATAGATGAATATAGATCGGATTTCTCTCGACATGAAGGAGAAGAATGAGAGGAATTCAGCAGAAATCTCTAGGATAGACAGGGTAGACCCGTCTCAAATCGACAAACATTTGATTCAGCCTAGTGCACAACTCGGCGCTCTTGAACTCGTCAATGTCCAAATAGATGATAAAATTCCACAGTTGGCCCGAGAGTGCTATTTTGCCGAAGCCAATTGTCAAGCCGAGCCTTCATAGCTTGTGACCCAGTTTGTAGACAGGTGTATCATGTACACTGAATCCATGCGAGGACATGCACCTAGCACTTCTTGAAGATAGAATAGGTAAAATGGAGTTATTTCTCTCCCCCCAGCTGTCAATACAAAACCTTCATAGCTCGTATTTCATTTTTTGGACAAATGTATCATACGTATTAAATCTAAGCAAAAACAAGCACCTGGCACTTTTTTTGAAAACGGATTCGGACAGATGGAGTAATTTGGCTCTTCTGAACGGAGAGGCAAATTTTGTATAAATACATCACAAAAAGAAGAGATAAAGGCTGGACTTTTTCGGAGATGAATGGTAATAGAGTTTTTGCATGAAAGAAGTTAATACAAGCAAATTTGAAGATTCTCGATTCTGTCACGACTGTGTTGCAAGTTTGTTTCATTGTGTTTTTTGTTTCTTTTCATTTTTCTCTACATAACTGATGCATGTCACTATAATTTAGTACTACCACTACTATAGTGAAGGGATTTCATCTTTTCTGTAATTGTCTATTGTCTTTCCTCTGCACCAGCTATCAGTGGGTGTAAGACCAATTTACATTTACAGAATTTTATGTTTATTTACACTATGTCAATTATGTTCATGTCAATTTCTTCTTCTGTGTATACGTGAGTTTTCCAACTAACAGGAACTTTGCGTTACTATAGATAAATGTTTTTCTCCCATCTCACATTATTTTTACCAAAAACAATACAGTTACAGGAAAGGGCCTTCAATTTGCATTCTTATTTCGTGTTTTCATGCAGAAGTTTCTCTTTATTTCGTCTGAATTGAAACAGCAAATAAAATCTCTCTTTAAAAATCATTTCCATACTGGAACTATTCCTCAATGACTGTCCCTGCAGCAACTCAACCTAACATTCAACCCGGATTATCAAATCAAATACATATCGCTTTAAATCTCTTCGACACAATCCTTAAAACTGCGAACACCCGGGAGGAATTGGAACGTTCATGGGCAGCCATTGAATAAGATATTACCACCCAGGAACAGTGGGAAGCTAGGCAGCGAGAACGTGGAAACCTTCATTAAGTTTCCTATACCGAAGGTTAGTATAGTCCTTTATCAACCTTTCATACTTTCGGATGCCTTGACACTGTACTTTTGAGCCTTAAGTACAGACTCAGGAACAACAGTTACTATAGAAGATTTATAGAAGGGTTCTTTAAGATTGTTCATCCCATCACTTCTTTGCAAAAGAAGGGAATTAAATTTGAATGGACAATAGTGTGTGAAGAGAACTTTAATTTGTTGAAATAATTACTTACTAGTGCATCTGTTTTAAATATTGTTGACCCAAATGAAAGTTTTGTGGTATGTACAGATGTGTGCAAGGAAGGAATTGGTGGAGTCATCACTCCAAATGAACATGGAATTAGTTATGAGTCCATAAAAATAAAAGAGCATGAGAGGAATTCTACCACACATGACTTGGAACTTGCTGCCATTGTTCACGCATTTGAATTAAGAACCAACCACAGTGGTCTGAAATATATTTTTGAACAACCAACTTTGAATGCCACAAAAACAAGATGGATGGAATTTTTAATTGAATACGATTTTGACATCAAGCATATCAAAGGAATAGTAGAAGAGTAAATCTCATGCATGCTACAGTTTTTAGTATGCATCAGTTGGATTTAAAGAGCATAATTTTAGATGTCGTCACAGATCAACATTATCTGCAAGTAAAATAAATCTTACAACAATTAAATGTACAATAGAAAATTAAACAATATGAGATGAAGGAAGATGGATTACTTATGCATAAAAATAGAATTTATGTTCCTAGTTTCGGAGAACTTAGGAATTTGGTATTAAAAGAAATGCATAATGTTCCATATGTCAAACTTCTCGTTTCCCAGAAAACGATTGCAGTAGTAAGAATCCAATTCTTTTGTCCATGAATGAAAAGAGATGTTGTTGATTACATTTACAGATGTATGGAATGCTAGAGAGTGAAGGTTGATCATAGGCACCCAACGGGTTTTCTACAACCATTACCAATTCCATAAAAGAAGTGGGAAGTGGTTGTTACACATAAAAATCACTCATTGCAATGATGGCTAATATTTTCGTTACAAATATCGCTAGTGCCACATATTGGTCGCAAGTGTCACAAAAATTATCTTGTCTATGTCATCTCTCTAATGACATCGTAAAGACACTTAAGGCACCTCAAAGACTAGTCTTGAAGAAGAGATATCAATTGAAAAAGAGTACAAGCCTTTTGCCATTGAAAAAACCACTTAAAAATGAAATTTGGAAGGCAACGCTCCCCTATACACTATCAGAGAGCATCAATGCTCCCTAGCCTTCTTCAGGGGAGCGTTGCAGCACTCTGTGCACCCTTTTGGGGGAGCGCTACCCTTTCTGAGCGTATTTTGGTTTGTTGAGACAAATCAAGGAATAATTCCCTCAATCTCTGAAGGTAGTTGGATTCGAATTTGAGGTCAAGGCATGATCTTAGGGAAGATCCTCAACTAAAGGAGAAGAATCCTCAACTTATCCCAAAGATATCTCAAGTGGTTGGGCTTCTCCAAGCTTATATAAGGAGGCCTCTTCATGGTGAAAGGAGGAGAATAGAGATTAAGAGATATTAAACTTATGATATCATAAGTGGTATTGAGAGAGACATTTGTAAAGCATCTAACTTATGATCTCATAAGGGAGATATCATTGAAGCATCAAAATTCTGTGTGTGGATTATTTGAGCAAGGGTATGGACAAAGGGGGCTTGGTGAAGCTATTGCACTACATCCATGGCTGTAAGAAACACTTTTTTCTCATTAATATGAATTTATACTTGGATTGTTTCCTTTAAAGTTCGAGTATCTGAACTTGTTTCTTTCATAGATTCATTATAAAGATAATCATAGTAGAGTAGGAAGTATTGTTGTTGTTGCTCATTGTGCCACTGGACCTTCAACTAAACTTGGAGATCAAGATCAGCTGGGAATGAGCAAGGACAAATGTCAGTTAAAAGGTACTTTCTTTTCTTCCCTCTTATTCTTTGATAGTTTATCTTTATGATAAAAGAATGTCAATTTACATAATAGCACCTTTTGTCTTGGAGTTAGGGGTATAGCATCCAAGAGGAAATCCACTTGTCTACAAGGGGATTCTCCTATAACAGAAATTCGTGACTCCATTGGGGAGGAGCTCTAATTTTTGTTTCCCTTCCTAGATATTGTTTTTTCCCTTTTCCCACTTCTTGAACTTCTCCATACTATCTTTGATTCTTAGATCTATTTGATTGGCTCTTGATTTCATCATATTCAATTTGATTGACTGAGTTTGCTTGATTTTTTGAGTTTTTGGGCATTTTTCAGAGTTTTGAGAGCCTAGCGCACCCCTTCCCTTGTTATCTGAGCATTGGCATTCCCTGCTGGTCTTACACAAAGCTTTCCAACACTCTGGTTCCCCTTACACCAGAGAGCTACCCCTTTTCTGTGCAAAATCCTCTAGGTTTTCATTCTCTGAAGTTCAATTTTTTCTTTTGGCACTTGCTCAGAGTCTTATCATCTCAGTACATCCTTGATTTGGCCTTCAACACTCTGCTTTCTAAGAATTGATCACCTTTTGTTTGGAATTTTTACATTTTTCTTCCTTACCTAGAAGTCACTCTTTGTCTTTGTTGATTTAGAGTGAACTTATTGTTTTCTTCTCATTTATCTGACTGATTGAAAACTTTTGTAAGGAGATTCAAAGGTCTATGCACCTTTCCTTTTAATCTTTGAGGTCATCTTCCCAAGTAATTAAGTTTTGAGTGGTTTCTCTATTCTCCCTATATTTTCTTGGATTCTTCTTCGCATTTTATTGTCTTCCTTGAATGCTTGCATTTAAAGTAGCGAAATTGCATGTTTTTGACATTTTGGGACAATGTGCATATGAAATGATGAATGTTTTCTCATTCTCGTAGCATAGTTTTCATCAAAATGAAAAGATTGCACCTTCATCTCTTTGCATAATTTCGATTCGGTCAAAACACCATATTGTCCATGCCATTTTCCTTTTGAGTAACAACAACTTTAAAAATCAAGCGCTAAACTAAAATTGATCATATGTTTTTGCTTTTTCTGGTAGCAAACCTACATTAGATTAGTTGTAGGGATTTGGAATAGGTGTGAAAGATAACTTTCCAAAGTTGAAAACGAACATAGGATCTTGTGTTAGGGAGAAGTGAAATCCAATCACTGCATTTTGTCCTGGGAAGCTGTTTATGGATAAATCCGTAAGTGCGGACACAAACCGATCTCCCTAGATCCACCTGGATCTAGAACAAAACAAGACAGAATAGGACGCTTTCCTTAAGTTTTAAATATTGAATTTACTAAGAGGCAAGAATAAGTAACATA
>ML779658.1:730406-750113 GCA_009831015.1 Picea engelmannii
TAGGAAAATGCAACTTCTTTTCTCAGGAAAAGTTCTTCTTCCTTCTCTCTCCAGGAACTCAGGCCACTGTGACCCCTCTAAAGGCAATAGATAGGTTTACATCATTAACGATCATAGGGATGACGAAAATAATGTGTAACAGAAGCCCTTCTCACACAAGGGTCAATCACGAGGTCGCATTGAGACTAGCAGAGTTACTCACCCTGCTTTGTTGGTCTTGGTGTAGAGATTGCGCATATTATGGGGGTCACTTGAAGGTATACCCACAATGATGAGTGGAAGCCTTTCAAGTTGATTTCGAGCTAGATACCTTTCCCTTGCGCATGGATCAGACTGTTAACTGTTTTCGCAGGCATCACTGTTGTAGTTGGTAACCTTAGTGTCCTATCTCTTTAGGGTCTTTACACAAGGTGATTATGGAGGGGCAAGTCTTCAGAGTACCCATAATCGATGTTGGCTAGACTCACTCGAGCTCCTTGGAGGGTATACCCATGATTATGTGTGGGAGCTTGCACCATGGTGTAAGTCCGTTAAGAAGCTCATCAACATAACTTTTCCACACGCTCTATCTCAACCCCTTCTTACTCTATTCCCGCGACATTGGATTTCATCACCAACTAGTGTGCTCATTGTGAGAAAGTTTTGTTTGCTTGCTTGCTTACTAGATTTTTAGCGTGTGTTGTTTGTTCTTCATAGAAAAATCTAGGTTGGATCATTTTTTTTAATGGCGTCAGTTCCTGAAACCACTAATGGAGCAACCCCTGCTCCGGGAGAACCTTTTGTTTTTCCTTCTTACAGAAACATTGGTCCTCCTTACATTGCTACTTTGAGCCTTCCATGTCTCACAATTGGGTTATCGATATGGTTTTTTTCCACACAGCTCATCTCGAATGCAGATGCTTCAAATGTAAGCACACCACCCACACATCAACCTCATGTAGACCTTTCTCCTTCTTCGCCTGTTAGGTCTCCTTCCATTTCTCCTTCTTCGCCTAGTGAAATATCTAAAGCGAGTAGCCAGGTTGTTAATAAGAAGAAGAAATGGAAAGAGAAGAAGAAGAACTAGAAAGGGACCAAATCTCCAACTACATCAAATGTTGGATCCAAAAAACTAGCTACTGTTAATAGTATTGGGAGTGTTGATGAGGTCAACAAGATTAAAATGAAGAATATGAAACCCAAATTCCCTTGCAGTCTTTGTAAGGGTGACCACTTTCTGAGGTATTTCTATGGTATTCCCAAGGTCTTAGAAGTGTGTTTCTCCACATCATCAGCCCCTGCTAGTCATGTCGGTGATACCCTGTCAACTAGTGACGTTAAGGTTGGTAAGAAGAAGACAATTGTCAAATTCCCTTGTATGTTATGCAAAGGTGATGATTATTCTCACCTTTTTCCTAGCATGGACAAGGCTTCTTCTCTTTTGGAAAAGCTTCAACTTCCAGCTGGTTATTATAGGATTTCCCCCAACCCATCATTATTTGATGGCATGGTTAATCCGGTTCCATCACCGGTCAATCCAATTGATCTGGTGGTCAATCTAGTTTCATCCTCGATTGAACCACTAACCAAATTAGTTGATCCAGTTCCATCATCGACCAGCTCCACTCTTCATCTACACAGTGAACCCAAAGTGACTGATCCAGTTCCTTCCTCGGTCAGTCCCACCCTTCATTCGAAGAGTGTCAAAGTGGTCAATCCGATTCCACCATCGATCGATCCCACTCCTCTTTTGACGAGTGCCAAAGTGGTTGCTCTGGTGACTTCATCGGTCAATCCCACTCCTCTGACGAGTGCCAAAGTGGTTTCTCTGATTACATCATTGGTCAATCCCACTCTTCCTCCGATGAGTGCCAAAGTGGTTTCTCTGGTTACATCATCGGTCAATCCTACTCTTCCTTTGAAGAGTGCCAAGGTGGTCAATTTGATCCCATCATCGATCAATCCTACTCTCCCGCTAGAGAGTAAACCCAATTCTGCCCATGTTTTTCTCCTTGAAACATGATCTACCATGTTGGGGGGCATTCTTCCTTCTCCTGCGAAAAGCCTTCCAAATAATGAGTCCATCCTTTTTGATTGGGATGCACTAACTGAACCTCGTCTTCCCTCTCACATGCCTTTCAAGATTAAAGTAAATGTTTGTAGTCAAGACATTCCTCATGCATTGATAGATGAAGGTCCGTCCGTTAGTATTTTTCTCTCTATTGCTTGGCAAGCTTTGGGTTATCCTTAGCTTGTGATGGTTACCCATACTCTGTTCACTTTTAACAAAATAACCAGTCATCCTTTAGGGATCCTTCCTCATTTTCCTATAACTTTGGGAGGGAAAACTATCTTTATTGATGTTATGGTAGTCCAAGACCCCTTGGATTTCAATTTACTCCTTGGGCGAGATTATGTCTATGCCATGAAAGCTATTGTGTCCACTATCTTTCATGTGATATATTTCCCTCATGATGTAAGAATGGTGACTATTGATCAACTTTTGTTTGTTGGACCTGACTTGACCATCAACCCAATGAATTCCCTAAACAGGTCTTATATGAAGACAGTATCACCCCCGCCACATGTTAGTTATGTGGTGTTGTCTCCTATGACTTCAAATTCTGATGACTTAGATCCGGTAGTTGACATGGTGATCTCTTAGGCAGGGATTTTGGAGCCTGATCTCCTTACCCCTATCCCAGACCTCAACATGTGTTCCTTCCAGAGTATTGTTCTTCCATCCAGTGAAGATCTCTAGGAAGCCATGACAGAGTTATGTCCCTTGACATGGTGTCCTTCCATAGCATTATCTTCTTGGAAGCCATGATCAAGAAGATTCTACGAGCATAGTTTTTCCTCTCTATGGAAAGATTGTTAAAAAATGAAACAGAAGCTACGAGAATAATTTTCCTCTCTGTTGCAATCTCGTTAAAAAATGAAATAGAGGTCATGAGCATAGTTTTTCCTCTCTGTGGCAATCTCATTAAAAAATGAAACAAAAATCTAGGGATCAAACCCGGAGCCTTGAGCATAGTTCTTTTCCTGTTTCAAGCTCATTAAAAAATGAAACAGACATCTCTCCCATCAGGTTGAGTCTCTCACTAGATCTCGTAGATGTTGAGTCGAGTCTTTTATTAGGTCTCGTATTTGAACCTTCTTTTCATCCACCTGTATCATTTTTCTCCATCTAGTACAAAAATTCGTGACAACCTCAAAGTAGGTGAATGAATTGAAGCTTGGGGGGCATGTCTCCATCCTTTGATGATCATTCTAGAGTTAAGCAACTAGCTTTCAAGCTAGGGGAAGAGTACCCAGATTAGTCTTTGTTCTTTCTCGCGCTCGTAAAAACATGAGAATGTAATTGAGAAACCTTTTACCTCTTTTTCATGCTCGCATGGATGTATGAAAAAGGAACCCCCTGGAGTATTCTTTAAACTCTTTTTAGACTCTCTAAATGTGAAAAGATTGTGGAGTGATCTTGCTTCTTTTCCCACTTGTTAAAAGGTTTGAAAGGGAGTCTTTCGAGTGATAATTTATCTCTTTTTCGGCCTTGCAAGACTAAAATTACGAAAAAGGACAACATTGGAGTCATCCTTAAGTTGTTTTTAGACTCTCTAAATATGAAAAACCACTGAGTTTATCTTCTTTGGACTCGTTATATGATTATACATTGAAGGGCCCATACGGGACCAAACCCTTACTTCTTCCAGTTCATTAAACAAAGGAAGAGGGACTTACCAAAGGTGAGTTATATCGAGCATGTGTTACCCTCCTCGAGCTCGTTAAATTAAAAAGAGGTGCTCATCTATCTGGATGGGGGAAAAATTGAAGGAAGCAAGCCAAGCAGTTTTTTAGAACACTACCAGTAACTCTTATGGTTTCCCTTGAACACAACACTTTGTCTTTGCATGCATTTCAATCCATTGAACCTCCACACTGAACCAATCCTCTGAGTTTTCTTACACCTTTGGGTCACCTGATGAAAGTCACAGTGTCCACTGCATTATCATGTTTTGGTCCATGTCATGTTTCTGCTATTGTGCCTCGGTGTTCAAGGGAAGTATCTGCCTCGAGAGTCAGCCATCACAAATATTCTTGTTTCAATACCCGTGTCATTCCATGTTCTTTTGATCTACCAATTTACATCTTTGTGTTACTTTTGTGTCGTTGATGGGGGATACATCAAGGCCCTCCTGCAACGAGTCTATTCCTATTGACTTCAGCACATTATCTAGGAACTAGACTTAGAAACCAGTTAGTACCTTGGGACTTGCATGCCTCAATGGCAGGCCTCCTCATGTCCGACAGTGGGCTTCATAATTGACCTTTGATTGGATGATTCCATGGATGTTTGACTTCAAATCATCTATTCACATTCGCTGGAATGTACTAGGGTACCTTGGGAATCATTGACATCAATGGTGATTTCCCTTACACTTGTTAACAATTTACCTCATTGACCGGTAATCAAGTGGTTTCTACCATGTTCGACATCAGGACATCTATTCACATGGTTAGATTCATACTACATTAGGATCGGTAAAGAAAACCCTAGGTTGAGTCATCACTCTGATATGTATTTTTCCTAGGTTGTGACAGAGTTTCTTTTGAATATTGACACATATATTGTTGCATAGATCCACTTTGTATTGTTCGTGGCTATGTATTGGTGTATCATAGATCCACTGTGTATTTTTTGTGGCTACGATCAAGTTTGTGTCATGGGAGTATAGATCCACATTGTATCTTCAGTGGCTATACCTTTTATCAATGTAATTATGGATCTACAATGTATTTTGTGGCAACCATACCTAAAAATTATTTATCACTCAAGCATAGGTATGCCTGCCTTGGGTTTGAAACATGTCATAATATTTATTTGATGGTTGTGTGCAATTTTTTCAGCCTCTCTGCATCCATACCCTTGCTTGAAAAAGTCTACAAAGTACTTCAGTCATCATCATCTTCTGACTTTGCACTTTGGGGGGCAATCTGTTACACATCAAAATCACTCATTGCAATGATGTCTAGTATCGTCGTTACAAATATCGCTAGTGTCGCATATTGGTCGCAAGTGTCATAAACATTATCTTGTCTATGTCGTATCTTTAACGACATCGTAAGGACACTTAAGGCACCTCAAAGACTAGTCTTGAAGAAGAGATATCAATTGACAAAGAGTACAAGCCTTTTGCCACTGAAAAATCCACTCAAAAGTCAAATTTGGAAGGGAGTGCTCCCTTACATACTATTAGGGAGTGATGGCACTTTGTACCCCCTTCTAGGGGAGCGTTCCAACACTCTGTGTCCCTTTTGAGGGAGCACTGGCCTTTTTTGGGCGAAATTTGGTTTGTTGGAGGAAATCTAGGAATAATCCCCTCAATATCTGAAGGTGGTTGGATTCAAATCTGAGGTCAAGGCACGATCTTAGGGGAGATCCACAACTGAAGGAGAAGAATCCTCAGCTTATCCCAAAGATCTCTCAAGTGGTTAGGTCTCTCCAAGCCTATATAAGGAGGCCTCTTCATGGTGAAAGGGGGAGATGGAGATTGAGAATTACACCAAACTTATGATCACATAAGTCAGATTCCATTGAAGCATAATCAGTGTAGATTACTTGAGAAAAGGGGTTGGACAAGGAGAGCTGGAAGAAGCTGTTGCACCTTCATCAGAGGATTGTAAGTACTCTTCATTTGTTCTCATTAATATATATACATGCTTGGCATGTTTCTTTCAAGTTTATGTTTGTTCCACATGAACTTGTCTTTAGTAGAAATATATGTATTTGAGCTAATCTCAGTAGAATAGGAAGATTGTTGTACCTTTGTTTGTTATATAGGACCTATCGAGGAGCTTGGGATTGAAGCTCAACTTGGACTTTGCGAGGACAAATTCCATTTAAAAAAGGTACAATTTTATTCTTCCTCTTCATTCATTAGCTTAATTAGATCTAAAAGGATGTCAGTGACCAATGATAGCACCCTTTTTGTCTTGGTTTTAGGGGTCTAGATACCAAGAGGGAATCTGCTTGTTTGCAGGAGAATTCACCTGTAATAGTGGTAACCATTGATTTTATAACTAATTCTTCTAGGACAACAAGAAAACATGATTCAATCATGGTCGTTGTTGATAAATTGACAAAGGCTTTTGATTTTGTTCGCGTAAAAATTACTCATACAACAACTAATATTGCAGAAATTTACATGAGGGAGATTGCTAGGTTGCATGGGATACATAAGACAATTGTCTCATAAAAAGATACAAATTTTACTTCAAAATTCTAGAGGGGATCGTTTAAAGGATTTGGTACAAATCTAAACTTTATCACAACATACCATCCACAGTCAGACGGGAAGACAGATAGAGTCAACTGAGTAATTGAAGACATGTTGAGACTATATGTGATGGATAAGCCATCTAAGTGGGAAGATTACTTGCACTTGGCTGAGTTTTCCTATAATAATGGGTATCAGGATTCATTGAAAATGAGCCCATTTGAAGCATTGTATGGTAGGAAATGCAATACTCCAGTGAGTTAGGACCACCCAATAGACAAAGTGGTACTTGGGCCAAAATTTCTCAAGGATATGGAAGGCCAAATGGTTATAATTAAGTAGAATTTAAAGGAAACTCAAGATAGACAAAAAATTTATGCAAATAAGAACAAGACAACTAGAGAATTCAAAGTGGGGGAGCATGTGCTTTTAAAAGTGAATTCCAAGAAGAGCTCTTTGAATTTGGGTAGTTGTACAAAGATAACAACTAGATTATGTGGTCCATTTGAGATATTGGACAGAATAGGGCCAGTTGCATACATGCTTACATTTCATGCTTCCATGAATGTGCATAAAGCATTTCATGTCTCTTTTATAAACAAATATGTACATGATCCTAACCATGTTATTGATTGGCATTTGATTCAGGTAGAGACAGAGGGAGACTTTCAGGTCCAACCAATGCGAATATTGGACAGAAAAGTCAAAATGCTCTGGAATTGAGTTATAATTATGGTAAAAGTCCAGTGGACATATTACTGTCTTGAAGATTCTACTTGGGAGCATGAAGATTCCATGTAGGCAGAGTACTCACAACTTTTTGAATGAATTTTGAAATTTTGATTTATGTTTTGTATATGCACTGAGGACAGTGTCTAAATAAGGGGGAGGGAAATGTAATACCCTGAGCCCTGTATTAAATAATTTATTTTGTTAATGAAAGTTGCCCAAACAATTAAAAGAGGCAAGTGTGCCTAAGAAATGTAATGTTTTATCATTATTAATAATAAATACATCATTGGTTTCTAGATGGACAAGGACAAGAGTTATAGGGGGCTATGCTTCCACAAGAGAGGGGGATTGAGGGGATACATATTCATTTTATATTTTATTTACCCATTTTTGTTTTACTGGAGAATAACAGTTACATGAGCTTCTTGGGGGGAAGGCCAAGTGGTTCCTTAATTTCCAAGAAATACATAAACCCATCTTTGGTTTGTGTTGGAGGTTGCTTCTTCTTCACTCATTCTCTCACTCATTCATTGTTCATTGTTCATTTTTCACACTTTTCATTATGTTCTCTCTCCACTCATTCTTTCACCCACTCATCATCCCTCATTTTTGTTTTGGCTTAGGGAAAGAAAAATGAATTGTTGGAGAAGATCCATGGTTTGGTTGGCTGTAAATATTGTTGGTGTATTCCATCCATGAATTAAGACTTGCATGTCTGAGATAATTTGGCATGTGTTCATTTTTTCTCACATATGTGAATCTTGAGAGTCCCAGCATGGATATTCTTGACTAGGTGCACTAGATCCATGGAAGGAGATGGACATCCTGATGGACTACATGGCAGAGAAGGGGGTCCATTCTCTTGGGTTCTGTAGGCTGGGTAGGGGAGAGATGGTGTACTTTGGATTGTTGTGGGTGATGAAAATCATGTGAGAGCTTGAGTGTTGACTGGTTTAGGAAGCTGAGTGACATTTTGGAACCATCCTTATGGATTCATAGCCCTGGCTCGGGGTGACATTGTTGTTGAGACTTGGAACAACAATGTCTATGATTGGGTGGAACGTCCTTGGTCTGCATCTAGTGGTGATTAGTTTCATTAAATATAAGTTATCTCTATTATGGTTTCATTTACATGTGTATTTATTCCGCTGTGTATTTATTTATCTATGAAATTTGTATCTATAATATGCATTCTTGTTGGTTGTTGTTGTGCATGCCATATGTTTCATTTCTTTATGTTGTGGCATGAATGTTTGACTCTGCATGTGAATATTTCATGCCTCTTTATTAAGTAAATATTTGATCAGAACTTGAGATAAGTCCATAAGCAGGCTTGAAGTGGCGTCCCCGACCTAAGGGTGGTTGGGTACGTTATAATTGGGATGCAAATAAATATGGCTAATCCAAATTTGTAAGTCAATTCTCTATGAGAAGATGTTCTAGTCTAGTTGGATTATGTTTTTCCTTTTCTCATAAAAGTGTTGAATATGGGATAAATACCTTGGTTTTGAGCTAAAACCAAGCGCTTACATGACGAAAAGTTGTATGTGTATTTTCAAAAGCATTTAGGTGAGAATCTCTCTTTGGGTCCATCAATGGCTATGGAGAGGTGGTCATCTTGTTCTTATTAAATTGATGCTCAACAACATCCCAATTTTTTGGGATTCCATTGCAAAAATTTGCAAAGGAATCTTATAAAAAATCAGAAAATCTTGTTTCCATTTTTTATGTTCTGGTAAAAAGGAAGCGTATGGTATCACCCTTGTCAGAAGGACTCACATTTATATTCCAAAGGAGATGGGGGGATGGGGAATAGAAAAAAATTATGGTTCAAAAAGGTGTTAACAGCTAAGATCCTTTGGAGGCTTATACACAACTCAATGCTTTGGGGCTGGGTGATCTCCTCAAAATATTTTCCTAGAATGGTGATTGTAGAATGGTTTTGCTTGCCAAGGAAGACCATGAAAAATATCTCTATTATTTGGAAGGAGTTGGTTGATTCTTTTCCACTCATTGGTGAATGGAAAGTGTGGAATATAGGAAATGGAAAAAGCATGGGAATTGGTGAGGATCACTGGGATGGTGCAACGAATGTCTACAAATTATCTTGTGATATCGTGTCATTGTTGGAATATTGAGAAGGGGGGGTGAACCAGTATGAGTACTTTATTGCTACTTATAACCACAATTTGTATATGTTAACTTTATGGGAAATGTTCAACAGTTCGACATTAGAATTTAATGTATCATCAACAGTATAAATCAATCATGAGCAATAAAAAATCACACATACATAGTACACCAGAATTTTACGTCGAAACCCAATGCGGGAGAAAACCATGCAAATTTTTTCTTATATGTCAGAATAAATACATTCATAGGAAGCACACACTTACTTATTTTCCAACTACAACTAGAAGGAGGCTCCAACCCCTAGTTTTCAGGTTCCAACCTGAAGGAAACTCCAACTCCCTAATTCTTTAACACCAACCAGAAGGAGGCTACAACCCCCTTTCCTTTCCCAATCCAACCACCCAGAAATATAAATGTATATAATATTTCACTACCATTGAATCAATCAATGTATTACTAATCTATCACTTTCATTGCCATAACCTGTCACTATTGTTGTACTTCATCAACTCCACTCAAACCCTTGTGTCTCAAAACCTCATACCAAGATCCGTAAGAAATTCTCCCAAATCAAATACTCATGAAATACTAAGACATTTATGTGTTGGACTCCTACAAAATATAGACACTAACATACACAGTAAACCATACCTCTCAACCTATAACTGACCTGATGGATTTGATCTTCAAAGCTTCATTTTTCTCAATATATTTGTGCCCTGTGCTCTATAAACCCACATATGTATATGCTCTATCCCACTATGGCTCACAGATGTATGTGCCCTACTTTCTCTACATATCACGAATTCCTTTTCTTCTATGTGCATCTATGTTTTCCTTCTTTGAACCCTGCGGATGTCCGTGTTTTTCCTTTACTGCAACTCGTTGATGTTTGCACGTTTCCTTCACTGCAACTCACAGATAGCCTCAGGAAAACCTTTGAACAATAAGCTCAACTTAATCCCTTTGACTCCTGCAACTTCTCTCTTCACTAAACTTCGTTGCATCAGACTCACTGCTTTAAATTTGTCAATAGTACTCGCCCATAACACTTCACAACATAGATATTCAATGTGATTAATAGGTGTTAATAAGAGTCTCTTGAAGTCTTATTTATACTTTTCAAGTGACTTCCTTTAGGGGATATCTTGTAATTTTTTTACTCCTTTTTCTTATTTTAGGGCTAACCCACACTTTCTTGTTGCAATCAATTTACCCTTAATTAACTTGTTGTTGCAACTACTTTACCCTTAATAAATGACTTGTAACTTCTTGTTGACCTTCTAGGGGCTTTCAGATCATTCTTTGGGGTCCTCCAACTTCACAAGACCATAACTCCTCAACCGTGAGGAACCACGTGGTGTAACACATATCATAAAAAATGACATGATACGTGTTTTCCATCCATGAATGATTTACCTGCATTTACACCATCCTTCATGTCATTTTTCCTCTATCAAATGCAGGTTCCATAACCATACCTTTGGGGATTCCTAAATTCTTCAATGGTTGACACCAATGACACCCAATCTTTCAACACTTAGTCCTTCACAATATTGGTATCTTCTCTTTATGGGAAGCGAAGAATCTAAGATGCGAGACAGGATATTTCTAGGCAAAGTGAATGGAAATCAGTGGAAGAGTTGGGAATAGAAGGGGATAAATTGGAGGAATGGGAATGTTATTTTGTTAATCTAAGATCAAACTTCATTTACCTCCAGGAAGAAGAGGTCGACTCGTTTTGTTGGTCGAATAATTCACAATTTGGAAAGTATATGAAGAATATTGGTTATAAAGCATCGACATAAGAAGAGTTTTTGGTGGAAAAGTGGTGATTGTGGCAATCAATTTGGAACATGCATGCTTTGCTAAAGATGAATATTTTTATTTGGTTGTTGATACATCAAAAAATCCTAACTTGGGATATTAGTCTCAGCAGAGGTCGGGTCAGTCCCAATAGATGAACTCTTTTCATAAAAGAGGTGGAATCATCCCCTCATCCGTTCATCCATTGTTTGTATGCTCAACAGGCTTGAGACATTGTATCCTCTCATTATAAAGTAAATTATCAGGTCCTTAGTAGTAGTTTGGAATAATGGCTCTTTATTTTGGAAGGAGGATCCAACGGTAAAGGATCTTGGATCCATTCCATGTTTCTTTGTTTATTACATATGGTGGGCCCAAAATTTATGCATTTTCATTAAAAATTTAATCCTCTCAAGGTGGTGGTTGGGCTCATTTATAAGCTAGCCAATGAATGTAGGAGTAAGAAAAAATATAACAAGTAGCGAAATCTAGTAATGTCAGTTTTACTAGAAGGAACTCCTTGGGTATTTTTCGATGGGGCCATCCAGGGGAATCCCCCATGCTATTGAGTAGGGATCATTTTTCATATATTTGATGAACAATACGTTAAGGTTAGATATGAACCTTCCAGTGGATCAAACATGAAAGTAGAATTCACTTCTTTGTGGGCACTGCTTTTTATGGTCAATTTATTAAACCTTTGGAAAATTCAATTTCTAGGTGACTTCAAGGTAGCAGACAACTAGGAAAATGACAAAGTGCAGATTTAGTTGGTAATACTTCATCCTCTATTGTCTTGGATCCGATCCTTCCTTTATGATCTCTAATGGTTTTATTTTTCTCATATATACAAGGAGATCAACACTATGGTGAATGATTTATCTAAGGAAGCATTGGCTTTAGATGTGGATGCCTTCATCTCATAGGAATTTTAGAGGGCTAGATTTGTGATGAGATGCCTTTTCTTCTTTAGTGTTTTAGATAAATACATGATTTTTTTTTTTTAATTAATGAAAATGAATGATGTATCCATAATATGATAAATCAAAATTTATTAGTATAGCTGGAAAGTTTGGTGATATCCAAAGACTTTATATGAGTTGGAAAAAAAGTATTGTGAGGAGAGGAACATTATGTTTTGTTCAGAATCTATTGTAGAAAAATAAGAAGTCCTTAAAAGGAAGGAAATCTGTTTATTCTATTATGAAATATAGTTTTTCTTTCCCGGAAACATGTGTGTGTGTGATAGTAGAGTATTTCCTCTCTATATATAAAGAGAGGTGGGGGGGGGGACTACCACACCTATGATGGTACATTAAGACACCCTCTAATTACCAAAGCCAAATGAATCATATTGATGATTATGATGATGATGATGATTAGCATCCACGAAGACCGAATTGGTCTATTGGACCTTAAGAGGGTAAGTGATTACTTGTGATTCTTTAGAATTTTGTTTCTGTGCTTGAAAATCATTAAGAGAAGCTTTCCAAGATCACCATACTTTTGTTGAGTTAAGAAGTTAGGAAGGTTGGTAGTGTGATAAATATTTTGAAAATGAGATCTAATATGGGTATAGGCTGGACAATCTAAGAGAAAGTGTTTTTCATCTTCAACCTTCTTAGTGTCACAAAGGTGACACACACTTTCATCCCATGGCATTTTAGTAATTGACCAACACCCAATTTCACTATGGAGCTCATGAGAATTTGTTCTTATCTTAGCAATGCTTATTTTTTTCTTTACACTTGGCAAAACAGATAGATAATTTTGATCTTCTAAATTAGGGTTGATTACATGTTTATAATACCTTAATATTATTTTTTCCTCTAACTCTTTATCACACCACATTTTCTCCTTAAATTTTGATTTGATGTTTTTTGTAATAGTATCTTTATTCTGCAAAATGGTTTCTTCCATGATTTCTCAATAGTTTAGCCAAGATTGGGCATCTTTATGTCATCCTTGCTTGAGTCGATGGTGGTTATGACTTGATTTTGAAGCAATTGTAGGTAGCCTCTTGTCTTCCATGTTGTTTAACTTGTTCTTATACATTAGGTATCTAGTCATAGCCATGCTCTCAATGGGGGAGAGGCTTGTTTCTAAGAGGAGGATGGGATAGGGTGTATTTCCTTTAATTTTGAGATTATAGGTTATAAAACTATTTTGTATTTGCTCTATCTTTCTCCAGGATTCACGAAAGATACTACAGCGCCAGACTTCACATCCATAAAGAATAATAGGTGTAACAAGAGTCTCAAAGAGGAGTTTCTTCTTATCCCAACTCCAAAGATAAACTATTTTACAATTGTTTTCAATCCCATAATAAGCTTTCCATCCCCCAATAATCCTTTTCTCAATGCTATAATTCCAATTGAGTTTGTGGTGAATATCAATTCCAAGATATTTGTATGAAGTCACTTCCTCCAAGTTGTTGTTTTCATATACAAAGGTATCATAAGGGATCTTATTGGATTTATGAATCATGACCTTAGTCTTATCAGTATTAACAATCATACCCATATTGGAGAAAAAATCCTTGAGGATTATTAGTTGGTTTTCAAGATCATGGGGAATCATTGTCATAAGAACGATATCATTGACATAAAGAAGAATATTGATGACTCTACCAGTGAGAGTAGGGCCGACACAACCTGCTTTTTCCAAGAATTCTTCTAACTTGTCAATGTATATGCCAAAAAGGGTAGGGGACAAGGGACAACCTTGTTTGACTCTGATATTGAAGTTTATCTCTTTTGACTAGCCCTCAGTGTTTTTAAACTTAGCAATAACATTATCATACATCCTTATTGCAGCATCCCTCAACTCGAGAGGCACTTTTATCTCTTCCAATCTATTCCAAAGGTTTTTCCTAGGAACCCTGTCAAAAGTTTTTCTAAAGTCAACAAAACAACAAAAAATATTGGTTTTAGTATTGTGGAATTCCTCTGCAATGATCCTAAAGGTCCACAATTGAATGATGTCTCCTAAACCTGGCCAAAGGTTAATCTTCTTTTCCAAAATAATTCCATAAAGCTTGGCTAAAATTGGGCTAATCATAATGGTCCTCTAATTAGAGGGAATGTTTCTATCCCCCTTTTTAAAAATAGGAAAAATGAGGCTTTGCATCCAGGGTTTAGGGAAGCCTTTCTTGACTTCTTAATTGAAGAGCTTGTGTATGTGAGGGATAAGGATTGGCCCTCCAATTTTAAAAATTTCATCTTGGTAGCCTTCAATGTCCTTAGCTTTCCCATTTGTGAGCCGCTTAACCCCGAACTCTATGTCATCTAAAGAAAAAACTTCTTCCTTTGTAGGGACAATAGGAATGGTGTCCATGGAATTAGGGAACTCATAAATACTTTTAAGGAAGGAATTCTAGGTCCTTAAGGGAATCCTATTATTTTCTTTAGTATTGCATTTTAGAATTTGGCTCCAAAACTTTTTAGGATCCAACTTGTATAGTTGTGAAAGTTTCTCTTGCCTTTTATTGATATAGTATCTTTTTTTCCTTTTAATTAGGGCTTTGTACCTATTGATCTTATCGAGTTTTAAGGAATCATTAGAATCACCCCTAATGGATTTCCTAGCAATTTTACATTCTTTATCATACCAAGGGTTGGTCGTTCTATTATTATTTTTATAGGACACCTCGAAACAGAACTTGTTAATAGAAGTGGAAAGGGTAGTTGTCAAATTATGATAGAGTTCTTCAATGTTGTCCTTACAAGTTAAGAGGTTTAATTTACTATTTAAATCCTTAAAGAAAATTTCAACTTTACTTTTGTCAAAGCGCAAATTCCTTTGATTATCAGAATTCTCTTCAATGATGCTCCTATGCATGCAAAATTTTAGATTAGGGTTAAAGGTTTATGATCAGAGTCAGGATCATGGTCATTTAAAAGGTCAAAAGTTTCTATTTGGTTGGAAATGGGGATATCAGATATCACATAATCTACAACACTACTACCCAGCCCATGAATACAGAACATTTGGTTAGAGTTTGGTGACTTCATTACTCCATTGCAAATTATTAGGTCTTGAGAGCTGGAGAGATTGACCAACTTAGTACCAAACATATTTTCAATTAGGTCTTCAGAGCTTCTTTTGTAGCTATTAGATAAAATAAGGTCCTCATCTAGCCATAAAGGATCATGGTTGGGGTCATTACTTAAAAGAGTAGCTTGTTTAGCTGCAATCCTATCATTAAAGTCTCCTAGCAAGAGGGTATTACCTTCATTTTTCAAATTATAAATATCTTGTTCTAAATTATTATAGGGACAATTTTTATCTAGATTATTTTTCTTATAAAATGTAGAATTAATAGGTGCAAAATAACAAATTGCTATATACATCTTCTTAGCATTGGTGTCTGAAATTTCTGTCCAAATGTATTGATTAAGAGGGTCAATCTTATGAAGTTGAATGTGAGGAGAAATTCTCTTTCTAGTATAACAAGCTATGCCTCCTATCCCTCTATGGTGGGATTTTTTGCTCCATGCCGACCACAAGATAAATCCTTCCATGTTAGGGACCTTAGACTCCTCATGCTCCCAAGTTTCAACTAGACAGATAATATCAATATCACTCGGGATCCAACTTATCATAGGACCTTTACGCCATGGAAAACCATGACAATTCCAAAAAAGGATCCTAAGTGTCCCAAATTCCTATTTATTATTATCCTTCTGGTCTCTATCCCTAACAATAGCTTTTTGATTTCTAATTATTGCCCATTTTCCTTCTTTCCTGGCTTCTTTTACCTTTTGAACTTCCTTCCTTAATTCAGCTTGGTCTTCGGGAATGAGGTCTTCATTTATAAATATCCCTAACCCTTTTAAGATCAGAGATTTACTAAGTATGCTATATTTATGGTCATTACAACTTACTTTGACATCTCTCTCTTCTCTTCTTTTTTCTATTGATTCCATATAATCGTAAAGGATCTCTAGGGTGATTTTGGGGGGCCTCCACTTTTTAGGATGAGTTTTTGGAATAGGTGGTGGAGCGCTCATATTGAAAAGAAGAAAAAAAAGATGTAACAATTATTATTATGGATTAACTTTATCTCTCAAATCAACTTTTACTTATGAAACTTAAAATAAAAAATAAATAAATAATATTTAAATCTCTTTACTTAAAATTAAAATTGAATCAAAGTAAAAAGTGACTCACCTCATTTCAGATGTCCAATTGCTCAACCTTTTGAAGAAGCCAAAAGAGAAGTCCGAAGAAACTAAGAGATTATTCTGGGTAAAAAAGGTAAAAACCAAAGAGAAGTATTAATCTCGTTCAAAATCCCAGATATATAATCTTAGAAATAAAATATCTCCTTAAAAAAAAAGATATAATTTCAAAACCGCAGAGAAGTAGTATTCTCATTCAAAAGTGCAGAGAAATATTATTTCCGTTCAAATTCAAAAAGGCGTAGAAATATTATTCTCATTTAAAAGTGCAGAGAAATATTATTTCCGTTCAAATTCAAAAAGGCACATAAATATTATTCCCATTCAAAATGGTAGAGAGATAATTTCAAAACCACAGAGAAGTATTATTCACATTCAAAATGGCAGAGAAGTAGTATTCACGTGCAACCATGCAAAACCAAAAACCGTAGAGAAGTCTTGAGAAACTACAGAGATTATTCTGGATAAAAAGGTAAAAAATCAAAGAGGAATTGGAATTGTGATATACCCTATCTTATCTTCATAATTACAAGGAATATCGAATAAAGATTATATTAAAATAGGTTAGCTAAAGAAATCCAAAATTATCCCTATAATTATTTTATAATTACAAAACAACTCAAAAACTTATGGAAAAATATAATATATTTTTTTTTTTTAAATAAATTTCAAATAAAGTTACATATATCTTGAAACAAGAATCGATAAATTCATGATTACAAATATAATGAAATCATAATTTAGGAAAAAAAAGGAATTAACTTTTCGTTGAAAAAAATCATTTTTCAAACAAAATCTTAAAAAAATTGTTAATTTTTTTTAAAAAAACAAGTTAATTTGTAATTGAAAAACTCCACTTTCAAATAAAATTTTAAAAAAATGTTAACTCATTTTTTTAAATAAAAGTTTGTTTCCGCATAAAATTCCACTAGCTTTTTCTCAAAAGTATAAACCATTTCGTGGATTCACATGACTACATAAATAAAAGTTTGTTTCCACATAAAATTCCACTAGCTTTTTCTCAAAAGTATAAACCATTTCATGGATTCACATGACTACATAACTCAAAGTTGTCTATCTAATTAAATCATTATAACCTCTCTTTTTCAACTATTTCACAATTTTCGTTAAAGAATATTCTAGAAGATTACAACATATGTACACTCATGCATAATGTTTATATTAATACAAATTCAAAACTAAATAAAAAAACACTTTTTATCTTAACAAAAGTATTTTATAAGACTTATTCTCTTGTTTTTTTTTCCAAACTAGCCATGATACTCTTTTTTATTATTGTTAAATTAAAAAATCACCACACATTCATTTCATAGGCCAAAGATTCTAGTTTAAGATTCTAGTTTCGAGGCATGTGTGTATGTAGAAAGAAAGATATTTTCAATGAAAACTTTGTGATATCTTCCCTTTTTCTAAGAATATTTGGATAGAAAGTAGTTCAACTACCAATAACAATAATAATTAGTAACTAAGTAGGATTGGTTAGATTTAAATCTTAGTCAGATTAGCACGAGATACTTCATCTTGAAATTCACCTTGGAGAAATATATTCAAATCAATTGAGATATTCCACTAAGATCTATGTGTGTGTATACACACATATTTGTACGTAGAAGAAATAACTTTAGAAAATGTCTCTCTATTCCCTAGAATCTTAAATGGAAGGTGGTATTAACCACCAATGTGAATGATTGATTGTTGACTCGAATGAACATACAAAGAATCAACAAATGGACATAGAGGGAATGGATTTCACTGCCTCCCATTAGCATTTCTCCTTTAGAATTATGGGCTAAAAAAACAAGCTATCTCTTTAAGTTTTCAAAATAAATAACATCATAAAACTCCTTCCTTTTCCACACAATCCTAGATGGAGGGTGGTATTGACTTGTAGCACACATAATTAGATGGTAACCCTAAACGAATTAGTGGGAATGGATCATGCATCCTCCCATCAACGATGCACCTTTTGGGATATGTGAAATCAACTGAGTTATCCCTTTGGGTTGTTGTTGTTGTTGTGTGTGTGTGTGTGTGTGTGTGTGTGTGTGTGTGTGTGTGTGTGTTGTCATGTCTAGAAGGGATATATTGATTGGTTCAAACCTTTTGGGTGAGGTGTAATTCCCAAGGAAGATGTGAGATCCTTTCCCACTAAACCTTGCAAGATACCGGTAGTTAGTATAGCTAGATGTAAGTACCAACCTCCATCCAAAAATAAAAGGAAGAGTGGGGGAAATCCACAAAATGTTAGTGGTGAGGAACCAACTTCCTCATTCTTCTCTTAAGTGAAGGAAGGTGGGGGGGATTATTTCTCCCCCAAAACCAAATCTCTCTTACGCACACACAACCCATAAATTTGGCTTGAAATTAGTTTTAATTGACAAGTTTCAAGATGGAGATCACTAAGAAGTCATGGGTTTAAATCCAATAGAGTCCCTTTAAGTCAGTAGTACCCATTGTTCTCTTATGACATTTACCTCATGTGCTATCACAAAATGTGAGGAAGCACATGGAGAATTTCCTCAAAGGAATTTTCTATGGATACATGTGTGTGCCCCAAGGGGTATCTTTGTTGGTTTGACCCTTTCCATTAAGGTTTGATGTGTAGGAAGTTCACTTGGTTCATTACCACTTATACCTATAGGGTTACTAGAAACTATTGTGACTAGTGGATAATATCACTTTCCATTCAAGAACAAAGGAAAAAGGGAGAATCCAAAGAGCATTAGATAAGTTACTAATGCCAACATTCTTAATTCTTAAGTGTAAGAGGTTGGGAGAAATTTTTTCTCCAAAAACAATTTTAGGGAAAACATTGGGGGATCTCCCCTCTTCCTTGGAATATCTAGATGGACGGTGGCTCAATTGTCATCCACATTAGCGGTTGGTAAGCCCAGGGACTTGACCATATTTGAACTTGTGACATATAGTCTCCTAGTTAGCAACATGCCTTGAGTATATTGTTTAAAAAAATGAGCTAACCCTCGGAAATGTTTTTCCAAAAACCACGTCATAATGTATCACCAAAGATATGTTCAATAATGAAAAAACTATAAACCAAAAGTTTAAATTCAATCGTGTCCCTTAAAATTACCTACTACTTTTAATACTAGTGTGTGTGTGTGTGTGTGTGTGTGTGTGTGTGTGTGTGTAACTGAGAAATGGTACAATTGATGAAGCATACAAATTCAATAAATATCATTTCAATTCCAAATACACCATATGCCATGTTAATTTCCACACCATTGATTTTGACACCAATTCAATCCCTATCAAATATTCGATAAACAATAATTTTCTATGGTGAGTGAATAATTCAAATATGAACACAATAATACATATATGATTATGATGATGGTGGTGGTGATTAACGTCCATTGAGCATAATTAATCTATCAAACCTTAAGAATGTAAGAGATTGCTTCCATTTCTTTAAAATTGTATTTCTATACTCAAAAATTATTACGATTTAAACATTCCAATATCATCATAATATTTAAAACTTATTAATAATATATAATTTAAAATCTATTATTAATAATATATAATTTAAACCATTTAAATTTTCCATATTTAAT
>ML779658.1:750172-782586 GCA_009831015.1 Picea engelmannii
ATATATATATATATATATATATATATATAAAATGATTTGAATCCCAAGTGTTTTTGTTTTTCGAATATAAACCAACTTTTCTTAGATAACTTCTCTACCCTCCATAATGTTTATATTAATACAAATTAAAAAAAAAAAAAATATCATTTTTTACATAATGTTTATATTAATACAAATTAAAAAAAACACTTATTCTCTTAAGAAAAGTATTTTATATAAAACTTATTGCCTTGTTTTTTTCAAACTAGCCATGATACTCATCTTTATAATTAAATTTAAAAGCCATGATACTCATCTTTATAGTTAAATTTAAAAATCACCACACATTCATTTCATAGTCCAAAAATTCACACATTCATTTCATAGTCCAAAAATTCTAGTTAAATCTAAAAAATCGCCACACACATTCCTTTCATGGGCCAAAAATTCTAGTTGTCACGCATGTGTGTACGTAGAGAGAGAGATTTTCAATGAAAACCTTGTACTATATTCTTTCTTCTCAAAAATATTTGGATAGAAAGTAGAGTAAGTAGGACTCGATTAGACTTAAACCTTAGTCAGACTAGAATGAGATAGCTCACGTTGAAATCCACCTTGAAGCAATATATTCAAATCAATTGAGGTATTTTCTCTGTATACACATATTTGTGTATGTGTAGAAGAAATAATTTTACAATTTTTTTTTCTATTCTCTAGAATCTCAAATAGAAGGTGGTATTAACTACCAATGTGAATGATTGATTGTTGATTTGAATAAATATAGAGAGAATCAACAAATGAACATAGAGAGAATGGATCCCACTGCCTCTCATTATCATTGTTTCTTTGGAATTGTGGGCTAAAAACTCAAGCTATCTCTTTCGGTTTTCCAAATAAATAATTTCACAGAACTCTTTCCTTTTCCATGCAATCCTAAATGGAGAGTTGTATTAACTTGTAGCACACATAAGTAGATGGTAACCCTAAAAGAATTAGTGGGAGTGGTTCTTGCATCCTCCCATCAACACTACACTTTTTGGGATATGTGAAATCCACTAAATTATCCTTTGGGGCTGTTTTCTCTCTCTCTCTCTCTCTCTCTCTCTCTCTCTCTCTCTCTCTCTCTCTCTCTCTCTCTCTCTCTCGGCATGTTTAGAAGGGATATATTGATTGGTTCAAACCTTTTGGGCGAGGTGTGATTCCCAAGGAAGATGTGATATCCATTCCCGCTAAATCTTGCATGGTTAACAATAGTTAGTATAGCTAGATGTCAGTACAACCGTCCATCCAAAAATATAAGGAAGAGTGGGGAAAATCCACAAAATGCTAGTGGTGACAAACCAACTTCCTCATTATTCTCTTAAGCGAAGGAGGGTGGGGGGATTATTTCCCCCCCACCCCCCCCAACAAAAAAAAAATCACACACACACACACACAACCCATAAAGTTAACTCAATTAGTTTGAACTTACAAGTTTCAAGATGGATATCACTAAGAGGTCATGGGTTTAAGTCCAATATAGTCCCTTTAAGTCATGAGTACCCATTGTTCTCTTATGGCATTTACCTCATGTGTTATCAAAAAATGTGAGGAAGCACATGGAGGATTTCATCAAGGAAAATTTCTAACAACACATGTGTGTGCCCCAAGGGGTATCTTGGTTGGTTTGACCCTTACCATTGAGGTGTAATGCTTAGGAAGGTCATGTGGTTCATTCCCACTTATACCTATAAGGTTACTAGCAACTATTGTGACTAGTGGACAATATCACTTTCCATTCAAGAACCAAGGAACAAAGGAGAATCCAAAGAGCACTAGATAAGGTACGGATGCCATCATTCTTAATTCTTAAGTGTAAGAGGTTGGGGGGAATTATTTCTCCAATTTTTTTTTTTAGGGAAAACATTTGGGGATCTCTCCTCTTCCTTGCAATATCTAGATGGAGGGTGACTCAATTGTCAACCACATTAACGGATGGTAATCCCAAGGAGTTGACCAAATTTGAACTTGTGACCTATAATATTAGTCTCCTAATTAGCAACATGCCTTGATTATATTCTTTAACAAATTGAGCTAACCCTTGGAATTGTTTTTCCAAAAAACACTTCATAATGTATCACCAAAAAAATGTTTAATAATGAACAAGCTATAAACCAAAAGTTTAAATTCAATTTAGCCCCTTATATATATATATATATATATATATATATATATATATATATATATATATATATATATATATATATATATATATATAGGAAACATTCATGAACAACAGATAATTTTGATAGTAGTTCAATGTAGGGTGCTCATCTTCTATTCATATTACAAAACAATCTAAAGAATTAAAGAAAAAATAAAATAAGAAATGGTACAATTGATGAAGCATACAAATTTAATAAATATCATTTCAATTTCAAATTCACCATATGACATGTTAATTTCCACCCCAAATTTCCACACCATTGATTTCGACATCAATTCAATGACTATCAAATATTGGATAAACAATAATTTGATATAGTGAGTAAGTAATTTAAATATGAACACTAATGCATATATGATTATGTTCTTGATGATGATTAATCTTCATTAAATCTAATTAGTTTATCAAACTTTAAGAAGGTAAGAAATTACTTTCATTTCTTTAAAATTGTATTTTTATACTCACAAAACAAACATTGAGAAAAACTTTGCAAAATCATCATAATATTTAAAACTTATTAACAATATATAATTTAAAACCTATTAATATTATATAATTTAAACCATTTAACTTTTTCATATTTAATACCATATTATGATTTGAATAATACATAGTGCTCATTAGAATCATAATACGATATTCAAATTATAATTTGTGCTTATAATATAATTTAAATTATTATATTTAATTTTTTTAAAGGAAAAGCTAAATGATTTGAATACCAGCTGTTTTTCTTTTTCCGAATATAGACCAACTTTTCTTATATAACTTCTCTACCATTTGTTTAAATATAATTAATTTGATACTTTACTATTAATTTAAAAAATAAAAACTAAAACGCTTCCGGAAGTTACCCAATACTCCGCTTTTAGATTGTACTTAATTTTGTACTTTATTGCAAAGGAAAAATCTATCTTAAAAATGCTGAAAATCTTCTTGTCGACCTTTATTTTAAAGATTTACAGATGTCAAGTGCTCAACTTTATCTTTTTAAAGGTGAGAAACGACATATTTTTAATATGGTTACTTTTACTTATTTTATCATTTTATCAAGTTTATAAGTAGTATATATTTTTGATATATTACTTGTTTTAACATATCTTTCCATACTCAACTTTATATTTTAAAGGTCAGAAACACCATAATTTTCATACAACTACTTCTACTTAATTTATTATTTTTACTTAGTTTATCATGTTTATAACTAAGTAGAGTATTCTATTGCTTTTACCGTGGAAATTAGAACTAAACCATCATATACTAAAACATCGTATTCATAATCAATTAAAAAAATATGACAGCATGAGCATGCCGTAGAATCTGGCATCCACATTTCCTTGCGTAGATAAAAAAGATAATGCCAGATGTTTGGTGATACATTGAACTGAATCAGATCGAAAAAGGACTACCACCCTAAGAGAGACAGAGTACACGCACTAGAGAAGTTATAAACAATTATATCTCTTTAGGAGGCATCGGACGAAGGATAAATGGACAGCCTCCATGTCTTCTTCTTGTGATAAATCCAGCAGATTATCATCTCAATTTAAACTAATAGTAATCCAATAAAATAAGGAGACTGCATAGTAACAAATAAACATGAACTTCAACAATCATTTCAATAAGAAAAAGGAAGATTTGAATAATTTACATGTGAGTTAAAGAATACAAAATACCACAATAGTAATACAATAACCACACAAAATATATAAAACAATATAAAAAAACCACCATTTTATTATATCAAACTTTTAGGGTAGGGAAATACTATACCATACAATTGATCCTATTGTGGAAGGGATTTTTTTTTGTACACTTGCCTCTTCGAGGGAGATTCTTCCTATTGAGCTACTGCCCCAAATACAAAATTTCTCTTCATATTCCATTACATTGCTTGAACCCCTTTATATAGTGCTACCATCACCTAAGAACATTCTAGAGGAGAAATCTTTTATAAGCAAAACCTTTTAAGAAGTCCTCTTACATTTATTATATCTAACTATCATAGTAGACCTTATTTAATAATATAGTGGACCTAGTCCACCTTACATTGAATGACCTCCACTACCTCTCTAACTACCTAACATTTCATTCCCCTTATGAAAGTGTTGTCATCAATGCTTGTTATGAGGGTGTACAACCATATACTAGGGTCCCATGGATAAGTGTGGACCATAATTTTGAAGAAGACTGAAGAATCAAGGTCTCATGTATAAATGTGAACCACCATGCTGTTTTCAGACTAATCAGTAGGTGCATACACTAACAGATCTCCCTAGATCCACCTGGATCTAGAACAAAACAAGACAGGACTTGACTCTTTCCCTAAGTTATGACCATTGAATTAACTAGTAAGGAGGAACAAGTGACATACCTTGTAACGCTTCTTAGTGTCTCTGTTGCTCCCACTTCGCTCCAGTGCTCTTGTTAGGTCAAGACCAAGACAACACAAACCAACCAAAGTGAAGATAGAAAAATGTATTTAATCGTCAACTTATGTATATGATCAATGAGTTACACAATAAAGTGAGAATGACTTTATGGGAAAAGGACATGTCATTGTATCATATTAATCGAAAGTAGAAGATACAACCTGATCGCCTTGATGTCGCAAGCTTCCTTTCGGTGACTCTTGGTTCCAACACACACACTAGCTCTGTCCTTGCATGAAGAAGATCCAATTCCTCTTGATAGATCTACTAGAGTCTCCTAGCTTCTGCTCAAGCTGGGTTCTTCACACAATTCCTTCACCAATTCTTCAATTAATCTTGCTTAACCTTTTCCATGAGAATCCTATCAATATATAGGAGAGGATGAGATGGTTACATGGATGAGAATGATCCCACCAAATCAGGGAAACCAGTAAAATGATAACCATTTGAATGCCAACCCATTTTCTAGAAGATTCCCTTCTAGAACCATCCAGACTTCATCTTTTTTTCAAGCTTGAAAACAAGTTCGCACCCTAAGTATAGAGCACAATGCGAGAAGTTCGCACCCTAGCTGAAGGTGGCCTGTGAGAATGGGTCATTCTCGCACCTTAGGCTATAAGCAGCCTGCGAACTCACTTTAAAAATATGTTTTCTGGAAGGGGATGAATGTCACTTTTCTCAGGAGAAATTTCTTGTTAGGAGCCTGAGTACACCATCTTCAATACACCATCAAGATGACCAAAATCATGTGTAACACATGCTGAAGTAGTTGAACTACCATTGTGAACCCGGGTTCTATGTTCAAGTGCTCATGTGAATTCCACATGGAAGATATTGGAACTTGGGAACCAACTGAAAATGATACTCTAAAGATTGACACTAGTCATGTGGATCGAAATATTTGGAACCAACAAAAAATACATCCACTACTACTGGAGAATAAGAAAACTAAAGAATAATGCGCAGAGAATGATCTTGTTTACTCTCCAAGAAGTTCTCTACCTGAGGGGGGAGTAGACTCATCAAATAGAAGATGCAAGTGGTTGTCATCCCATAAATGACAACTATCCATATACCAATCATCACAATCGTCCTCCAAAGCATACCAAACATACACTTCTTGATTATATTTATCCATGACGTTCACCAAAGTACATTTCTCCTGCATGCTCGCCAAGGACTCATGAATACTATGAAAACTATCCCTTAGACCATCTTGAAAGTTATGCAAATGTGTCATGCATTTGGGATTTGAATTCTTCAATCATGTCTAGAATTTATCTGAGTTGAGAGTGCATATCCATTGGAAACACCACATATAACGTACAAAAAGAAAAATATTAAAATAATATATCCAATGGAATTTATCTGGTAGCAATCTGAACACCTTATGCAAAGTTATGAACTCTTCAATCTTACTGCCATCACAAAAAACCCCTCAAAATGACTCATTTTAAATCAATGATATCTTTACTTGGGGAAACACCATACAATGTATTCTATTATGGAAGGGATCATCTCATGTTCACTTGCCTCTTCGAGAGGGCATCCTCCTATTGAGCTACCGCTCATAATACAATACTTCTCTTCATATCTCCTTACATTGTTTGAACCCCTTTATATAGTGCTACCAACCACCTAAGAACATTTTATAATAAGAACCTTCTAGAAACATAATCTTCTAAGAAGTTCTCTTACATTTATTATATCTAACTACCATAGTGGGCCTTATTTAATACTATAGTGGACCTAGTCCACCTTACATTGAATGACCTATATTATTATAAATATGGGCCCTCCGGGCCCCCCCACTACCTCTCTAGTTACCTAACAATATATACATATATATATATATATATATATATATATATATATATATATATATATATATATATTATGGAAAGATGATATTAAAATAGGTGGACATTGAAATATTTTTGCATCTAGAGTAACGAGGTGCTCTACAGCTTAGTATGGAGGAGATGTTGTCATGTTAGTGTTAGGTTAGATAACATTACATCAAACATTAAAAAAAATTAAAGTAAGCTTAATTAACAAAAATAACAATAATAAAAATAAAGTTTTCTTACACATTTCCCTCATTCTAAGAAGTATAAAGCAATATCAACCATTCTCTCTATATAAAGTTGATACATAATTGTTTTAAATAAGTTGGATATTGAAATATTGTATTTATTGCAGACATTGAAATATTGTTCTGTTATTAAGATTTTTTTAAATGTCAAGTGTCAACTCCATGTTGAGAATGGAACGCATTGAATATTTCCATCATACTTCGCTATCTCAATACTCCATCTTAAACTCAGACACCCATGGGGATCAAATTTCTTAAAGTGTAATTGTTTTTTTAAATTTAGTTGACTCTAGTTTTCTTAATGTTTAATTTAATGTTATCTAACCTAACCTATAAAGCCACTTTATTTTTATTATTGTTATTTTGTTAATTGAGCCTACTTTTTTTTTAATGTTTAATGTAACATTATCTAACCTAACATTCACATGACAACATCTCCTCCATACTGGGCTATAGAGAACCTCGCTACTCTATGTCAACTTTGTCACTTCCCCACATCGTTCCTTGCGATCATGCACCTCTTAAGGGCATGCAACACCATAATGTTTCACACTGAACTACTTGGAAACACCAAGGTTACTTCGTCTGGACTATGACTCTTCATCTAGATCATACCCATACTTCGTTCTAGGCTACCAACAAGTCATACTCCTACTCTAGTGCAACTCTTGTATACTTAGACATTCGTTAACTGCTTTAACACTTAGTCATTTTTAAGCATACATCCATAGACATGAGAAGCCAAGAGAACAATAGTGAAATAGAAAAGAGAAACATCGATATAGTGTGGGCAGCAAAAACCATTCCTAACACCTAGCTAAGTCTTTGTAATTGCAGAATAGTTACAACATGAGCACTACCAGCTCGGTTTACAGCAGGGAAGAGTCAAACGACTCGCCTCACCTTACCAAGATACACATACAAATACTATTACCAAGACTCTTTGTCGCAACCATTTCCGTTGCCACCTGTGGTGCACATCAGATATTGCCCCAACCACAAATGTGTCATCTCTTCATTTCTACAGACTCTGCCTCTTTGTTTCCTCAAACTTCACAGACTTAGGTTCTACCTCACACATGCCTCCACAAACCTATGTTTCCAAACTTAGCCAAAATCTTCCCAAGAGAAATTCACCCAGCTTTGTCCATCGAACCCTCCTCATAAAGGAAGTACAAGTCCTCCTAGAGAGAGGCAACTTGGCTCCTTGAAGGAGCTCCTCCTCTTTGTCTACCTCAGAATCTCAGAGTTCTCCTTGTCTCCTTGTCTTTCCAAACTTGTCTGTTTTGGTTGTGCACCCGTTTATTTTATATGGACTCCAAGGGTCACTTGTGAAAAATGTTGCGTCTCTTCAGTGCATCGGGCCCCTTCATGAATCGTGACACTCCACTAACCGTCGTGCCCATCTGTGGACCCAAGGTGCCCATTCAACCCTTGTGCACCCATCGACTATTCATTTATTGAACCGATGTGGCCTTTTCCTCATGTGCTCTTCGTGTCGATTTTCATGACTCCTTGTGAGAGTGTTTATGGAGTCATCCAATCTCTCTAGCATACCCATGTTTTCGAGGAAAGATGAGTCCACTCCTTGGGCATGCTCCCAAGTTTCCCCACCCTTGCCCAAATGAAACCCAATTATTTGTCAATCGTTCTAAGGAAAGTAAGGTGTGTGCCCCCTTGATGTCACATGTCGTCATCGTACACCCAAGGTGCTCCTGTGCTCAATGGGTGTCATGGGAGGCCTTACATCCTCCCCACTTCAAGTTGTTTCCATCCCCAACAACATCCATGTATTTCCATGGTGTCTATGCCCCATCTTCGGATCTCGTCACTACTCAACGATTTTTGCACACTTCACTTCAAAATTTCTTCTAAGTATTGAAATATTGTGATCTTGTTGTTGTGCCCATGCTTCAACCAATTTTTCCATGTCTCTGTAAACTAACATCCCCCATGCCTTGGATTGATTTGGTAGCTACTCTAATCATCACGCCCAACTCATGAGCATGCACCTCCTCATGCCTAAACTTTGTCTTTTTTGTCACAACTCTGTCACCCTATCCAACTCCAAAGACTAAGGCAAATGTCCATCCTTGCCTCACCATTGCTACCATCGTTCAATCTTCATCAAGGATATCCTCCACAATGTCTAAGTGTTGTACTTTAAACCTATTGGCCTGTCCTTACTTAACTTCCTTCCTCAATTTGATCTATCTGCACAATGATCTCAGACCAAGACAAGGTTTCTCCTAACCTTGTTGCACTATGAAGTCACCCCAAAATAAAATCTTCTACAAGAACTTGACTCCATTGTCCTCCTCATGGCACATTTTTTCAATCTATTTCAAGAACTGCACCTCCAAACTTCCTTTGCCTCACTATTTCATCACCCAACCATGTTGTTGTGTCTTCCTCTTTATTCCTTGGAATGTTTATGCTTCACCCTCAACCATGCTATCCAAAGCAAGAGAAACACCAAAGTCCAAGTGATCTCTTCATGCTGCAATTTGCATGTCTGCACTATCCTTCAAACAAAGGAAAGTCCTTAACTCGCCTCCTTTTTTCTAGTCACCTCAACGCAAATCAAAATTTGTGATGAGTACGGCCAACATGCCTATACTCCTTGTAACATACCTAGCCACCCATAGATTGGGTACGCCACCTCAAAAACTCACTTCTGAACCAATTTCGAATTATGATAATAATTGATGTGAAATCAAGCATGAAAGACTCACATGCATTAATAAAGATCCATCCTACATCATAAAATAGATAAACAACATGTCATGCACAACAAATAACCAACAAGCATACACACAGAAACACATCTCAGAGATAATTAAATACACAACATAAAATACATTGTATATAAAACACAAAGAACACTTTTCTTTCAAGTAAGCATTCACCAATTGGTTGCATACCAAGGACATTCCTCCCAACCATAGACATTTTTTTTTATTTACTCTCAACAACAGGTCACCCCTGAGCCAGGGCTATGAATCCACAAGGTTGGGTCCTAGGCCAAATATAAAACACACAGTAGTTGGCTAATTAGCTCTCTGGTTTTCCAACCACACATCAAATCCAAATTTTCCATCTCTCTTTCCCTTCCATCCTGCACAACCTAAGAAATGAACACCTTTATCTGCCATGCAGTCCCTCAGGTTGTTTCCTTTATCTCCAGGGCTCCAGTGCTACTGGTTAGGAAATTTTCCCATTGAAAACTCCAAGGATTCTCAGCTATGGACCAATACTCTATCAACTTCAACCAATACTCTACCAACTTCGCACCAATACTCTACCAACTTCAACCAATGACCACCACCATATCTCTGAGTCATTGCACAATCGTTCGCAAGTCACCAAGGCGTGCTCTGCCTCATACAATGTCCCATACCAAAGGCGAGCAAAGACCACCCAAATCATGTGGTCTGCATTCTTCCCAATCAAGTTGACTACCAACAATTCTTGGTCGAATTCTTTGCTAACTCGATATGTCTCTTGGAACAAAATTCCTTACACCTACTACAAGCATTCAAACTTTGGAATTATCATTGTGACTCATCAATTCACCACCTGAATCAACAAAACTGGCTAAGCAACTAAGCACTAGGGTGCCTAACCCATCCTCTGAACTTGTCATGAACATACTCCATTGTCAACTTCACCGCAACGATCTGTCAATGCACCTCATCAAAGGGTTAAGCAACTTCCTTAAGCCACCTCCATGAGCACATCCAAATATCCCTAAGTCCACCACAGGACTCGTCCAAGCATGTCATCCAAGCATTTGCACATTCTCCTAACCAAGGCATCCCAAACTAATGTAAGACTTCTTCGAATTTGCACCACTTGAGTCGCCTTCAAGTCTATCGGTTTTCACCGTGGAAACAAAATGCATTTGAACCACAAATTCACTTGAATTCCCTTCAAATAAATTGCCGCAACACTTGGAAAATGTAAGAAATCAAGGCAACCATACATTTCTCAATGGCATTGTTCATTGCAACCATGTTCTAAGTCTGTTGTCTTGGACCTTTTCTTTCCCAAGCAACCAAATCTCCAATAAGTCTAATGCAAAGTTTGCAATGAACAAGTTCGTTGCACCAAACAATTTACCAAGTCTTCGAAGGTTCCCACTAAACTACATTTGCAACAAACTTGTTTCTAATTTTTCTCTGATACCATCTATCATCGATATAGTGGTGAATTGATCCCCAACCCTTCTCCAAAATCTGCAAAGAATTCGCTCTGATATGATCTATCATATCCCCACAACATGCATTGCGATTATGCACCTCTTAAGGGTGTGTGACACTGGAACATTTCACGTTTGGATTCTTGGAAACACCATGGTTACTTAATTAAGACTATGCCTGTTCACCTAGAGCATACCCATACTCAATTCTAGGCTACCAACGAGTCACACTCGTACTCTAGTGCAACTCTTGTATACTTAGACATTTTTTAACTGCTTTAACACTTAGTTGTTTTAAGTATACATCCAAGAACATGAGAAGCCAAGAGAACAATAGAGAAACATAGATATAGTGTAAGTGACACAAATCATGCCTAATACCTAGCTAATTATTTGTTATTGCAGAACAATTAAAACATGAGCACTACCAGCTTGGTTTACAACAGGGAAGAATTAAATGACTCACCTCACCTCACCAAGACACTCATACACATATCGTCACCAAGACTCTCTATCACAACCATCGTTTCTACCACCTACGATGCACCTCATATGTGCCCCCAACCGCAGACATGTCATCTCTTTGTTTCCATAGAATTTTCCTCTTCATTTCCTCATACTTCATAGACTTCAGTTCTGCCTAACACATGCCTCCAAAGATCTACATTTCCATACTTAGCCAAAATATTCCCAAGATAAATTCACCCAACTCTATTCATTGAACCCTCCTCCTCAAGGAAACACAAGTCCTTCCAGAGTGGACCGACTTGGCTCCTTGAGGGAGATCCTCCTCTTTGTCTACCTAAGAATCACAGAGCTCTCCTTCTCTCCTTGTTTTTCCAAACTTATCTCTTTTGGTTGTGTGCCCCTTGCTTTTATATGGACTCCAAGGGTCACTTGTGTGAAATGTTGTGTCTCTTTGGTGCATTGTACCCCTTCGCGAATCATCACACTCATCGGATCGTCGCACCCATCCAGGGACATAGGGTTCCCATTCAATCCTTGTGCACCCATAAACTGTTCATTTCTTGGACCGGCATACCCCATCCTTGGGCGCACGCCCCTTTCCTTGTATGATCTTCCTGTCAATTGTTAGGATTCCTTATGGAAGTGTCAATGGGATCATCCAACCTCTCTGATGCACCCATGTTTCTGAGGTAAGATGGGTCCACTCCTTGGGCATGTTCCCAAGTTACCCTTTCCTTTCCCAAATGCAACCCAAGTCTCCAATAATCATTCTAAGGAAACTAAGGTGTGTGCCCCCTTGATGTCGCATGTCACCATCGTGCACCCAAGGTGATCCTTCTCACAACTGAATGTATTTGTTCTCCTAAATGATCACTTCCTTCCTTATGTTATTCATCCATTCCATCGTTGAATCTACCCAAGGAGCACGTGTGTTCGATGGGTGTCATGGGAGGCCTTACAAACTCCATATTAAGCAATGAAGGAATTACACATCTCCCTCATTTTGAAATAACCTATCAACAATATAAGAAATTTTTACTTTCAATTACTCTCTCTCTGTTTCTCTCACTCTCACTCTCTATATAAGGTTGATATATTGAAATATTTTATTTATTGTCGACACTGGAATAATTTTTTTTTATTAACATGTTCTTAAATGCCACGTGTCAACTTCATGTTGAGCATAAAAGGAATTACATATCTGCTTCATATTGGGCTATAGAAATCACCTTTCCATGTAATAAAGTTAAACTCAATGCTCCATCCTATGGATGGGTGTTTATTCTATATTTATTGTAATTCATACCGTGGCCACTTTGTCTCTTCTGAGAGCACTACAAGTCAACCAAAAAATAGTGCAGAGAAAAGAAACCAATAATAAATAGAAGGCCATAAACTCCACGCACTTGGTTTGAATTACAAGTTTTTGCATAAAGAAAATTTGAGTGAGGATGTTTAAATTTTTCTCTGAGGTTGTAAGAAACTACAGGAATCTACCACTTAAAATCATAGTTTCCATATTCGACCGAATTGGCCCAAAGAATTCAAAAAAATGGATGGGTGTCTATTCTATATTTTTGTAATGCCTACCATGTCCACTTTGCCTCTTCTCAGAGCACCATAGGCCAACCGGAAAATAGTGTAGAGAAAAGCAAAGAATGATAAATTGAAGGGTATAAAATCCACGCACTTGGTTTGAATTACAAGTTTTTGTGTGAAGAAAACATGAGTGAGGAGGTTGAAATTTTTCTGTGAGGTTGTAAGAAACTACATGAATCTACCACTTAAAATCATACTTACCAAATTCGACCAAATTGGCCCAAAGAATTTGAAAATTTGATTATTCGATTCCGTTCATGCATTAATACGACAATTCGAATTTGGTACGAGAATATTTGGTTGACCACATATTCTGTATAAAAAGTTTGCAAAAATATATAAAAAAAGGTGTAATTATTCACTAAAAACCCTAAAACGTATTTCCCTCATTCCCAACATTCTTTTGGACAATAGTGATTACCAAGGTTTTGGCCCACTAAAAAAAGGGGGTGAGCATTGGAGAGGGATTCGATTAGCAGGGTCCATTTCCAGTGGTCCACCATAAAAAGGTTAGGCTACTAACTCTTCTCTCTCTGTTATTGCTCTGCTGAATTTGTTCTCTTTGTTATTGCTAAATGGAAAGTTGAAAGTTTGACATGATTCAAACACTATTATTTCTTTATCCTTCACCTATTAAACCCAAGGATTCTTTCTCCCTTATCCATTCATCTTTATTTCCTACCTAACTGAATTGATTTTCCATCCTTTTCTATGAACTCCAAAGTTTCAAACCATGCCTAAAATTGTTATGATGACCGTAGCTACATGTGCAGAGTTTTGGTTTGGTAGATCTCTCCCATCAAATTTATCAATCTTGATAGATATAATAGCTATCGTATCTTTTTTATATGGACTTTGGAATCTTAGGGTCCTCTTTTTCTATTACAAACCCTCCATCTGTTATGGGTAGTTTATGTTTAGATTCCAGAATTAAAATCTCTGTAAACATTAACTTCTTTATGTGGCTACTCTGGGTTGGTTATGACTACACTACAATTAGGTTAATCAATTTTAGGACATCAACTTCAATAAGAAAGTGGCCATGGGTCCTAACCATTACTTTGGCTCCACTAAACCTGACCTCACAAGGACCATGATCCCTCCCTTGAACCAACAATTTCTTCCTTCCTGAGCAACACTTTCCCCTAATAGATATAAGGAAGGAATGGAAGAAACCTCTTTCATTTTGATACCTACAATAGGTACGATTCTCGCTCTGAAGGTAAGCTTTTTTTTATGTAAATATAAATAACCTCGAATAGTTCCACCAATAGTTACTATGCCAAAGTGTTTTAAATAAGATTTCAGAGATATACTTTCCTTCAAAGATTAAAGAACTTTCACATCTCCAAACAAACTTGTGAATCTCATTTGAACATTCATCTTCAAGTTCAAGGTGATAATTTGTTGCAAAGGGGGGAGTCCATCTTTCTTATATGCACTACAATAGGGGAAATCGTTCCCAAATTAATATGTAAGCTACCATAGAAAAAATCCCTTCACTCGGACTAATTGGTGTTTTATCTAATACTATTTATCTTGTAATTACATAGCTAGAATTCATAGGACATTGTAGGTTTATCAATGAATGATAAGATTTATATGCCATGTCCAACTAATTGAGTCATGGTCATTATTGGCATCAAATGAAATGAATTTTAATTTCAAATTCTTTAGGCTGATGCAGTAGAGTTAAATCTCTGTGAAAGTTATGAGGAAGATGATTTTTTGACTATAATGTGTATCCTTTCATTGTCTACATCCACCTAGAAATTTCTTGACAAAGTTGGATTTTCTCCTTCCTTAAGAATGGAAAGTACATTATCATACAACATTTTAGCAATTATCTACTTAGAAAATTAGCAAAATAGCATACCAAATAATAGAATGCAGAAAAACGTTTTGGAGTCTGAAGTATTGGACTATAGATTTAGCTTTAAACTAAAATGGAATGCATCTAACCTACCCCATTATGTCAATCTAATTCATCCTCTCTAGATATTTTTGGATTTTACAAGACCAGAAAAGTCAGGTTGATTCATTACATACCTCATCCAAGCCCATTTATAAATTCATTGACATCCACAAAGTTTTTAGTAGAAATGACTAGATCCAATGGAATTTAGCAATAGATCCCATTCATTATCCTTGCAACAAAACCAGTATATCTTGCCATGTCTCCCTCGATGGAAGAATTAGCAAGCAAAGTGCATTAGATATTATCGAGATCTTTAGGAGGCACGAATTTGATCATGTAATTTGGGTCAATATACTTCAATGTAAATAGCTCATTGGGTTGATGTTTCTTCCACCAATGCTTTTTCTCATCCCTAAACCATGGCCCAATGTCCAAAAATGGATGATTTCCATATTCATCCCTCTAGTCCTTTTCCTCGGGCCTCCTAGGAATCAATTCTTGTCCAACCCCCTCTACAAAAAAAAACACAAAGTTCCCATTTTTTTCCAACCTATGCTCTAAAAACTCAAATAACCCCCCTTCTCCCTCTAGATAGGATGAGGTCTCAAGTATAAGAAAGAAATTCACAACCCTGGTACCCAAAGTTGAATGTAGTGCAATATGTCCAATATTACTACCCATCAACTTAACCAGTATTTATTTAGGTATGCATTGCTAATTTTCCACTAATTTTGGATACAAAACCACAATATCTTATGAATAAGACTCGTGATAGACTGACTTAATCCCTCTAAAAATAGGCCCTTTCTTTCATATACACCATGATTGCACAAACATCACAAATGTTGAGCTCACCACACCCTAGAAAAAATGCAACCGATACACGCATACAATTTCCACCATTAGTTTGTAAACTCATATATATTCTTTAACACTATAAACATTTACAAATATAAATTAAATTTTCAAAATTTCAAAAAATAAAACTTGTTGGCCCTCGACCATGTTTTGAGGAAACATTGGTCAGGTTTGACCACTTTTTTGACTTCGACAAGCTGGTTGAAGATGGAGCGCCTAGGCAGAGCTGAGATCACATGATCTCACTTGTTTTGTGGACCCAACAAGGGGTTCATTAGGGTTTTTGTAATGGGTTATGGGATGTCGACCCATGGGTTTAACCATGATTAGGCCTTTTTGTAAGGAATGTAAAAGTATAAATAAGAAAGAATGTAATGTAGTAACTAGTGACTAGCTAAGTGCAAAAGAGGCGTAGAGAGCGAAGTCTAAGTGGCTAAGTGCAAATGGTTTTGAGTTGCTTTGTGCAACAGACTATGTATGTAAGGCATTGTGCTTGATAGAGGAGTTGTCTATGTGCCTTGACCTAATTTTGGGATGGGGGATCTGGTGCTTAGTGCGCAGATCACCTGTCCGGTGCAAAGCTTGGCTCTGTGGCTTAGTGCACAGGAGCAAAAGAATGCAAGAGATTGAAGCATAATAAAGAAGAAGGAACATAGTTCTGTGGACGTATCCCTAGGGAGAGGGTGAACCACATATATCTTATTGTCTTTGTGGTTGATTCTCTATTGTTTTTCATCTGATATACTGTTACTTCATTGTTGTGTTAGATCAAAGATTATAACTTGTGAAGTAAGCTTAAGAGTAGTAGAGAATATCTGGGATTGTATTGCATCGTGTTTTGAAATCACTTTGCATTTCCTCTAGTTGTAGACACATGTGTCCTTCAACCCCCTATTGCTACTTCGGGTGAGACTGCATCTGCTTCACAGGTGTTGCCGAAAGGGCCAATAGTTAGGGTTTGTTGGTGCATTGTTAGAGTTGAACCCTGGGTCTACCCGTGTGCAAACAAATGGTTCCGTTGTCGGGACCTGAAACTGTGATTGCTAGGAACTGAAGTAAAGAAAAGAGAAGCTTTCCATGTAGATATGTTGTTGTAGTGTGGAGTGCTCTATTTGACTTGTGAAGCTCTATGTTAAGAAAGAAACCCGATCTGAAGAAAAGAGATAAGATCATGAAAGAGGTAAATCTTTGTGCTTTGATAAGAGTAAGATAAGTGGAAATTTTTGTTTCAAAAGAATGAATTTAAGTATGTTTAATAGATTTTTTCCTATTCTAAAAGCTAGGGAACAACATGAAGAAAGAGTTGATCTAAGTAAGGCTAATAGAAATGAGGAAAGATATGTTATTCCTATGCATAGAAAGAATTTTTGGACTAATAATTAGATGCGGGAACCTAGAAAGAATTTTTGTAGATTGCAGGTCCAACACTGTGATCCTAGTGTGCAGTATAGGAGAGGTTGGGGAACATACAAGAGGAAGAGAGGATTGACACTATGTTATAACTGCAGAATATTAGGACATCTTGCTAAGGAATTCCCTGGTATAGGTCCTATTTGTCTTTGTTGTAAAATTGTTGGTCATGAAGTTGAGGTTTGTCCAAGGATGATTGCTAATGTAGAACAAATGAACATGAGTCAAGAGAATAAGAGAATGTTAGAGAATCAGAAAGAGAAAGAATTAGAAAAAGTTCAGACTACATTAGTACAGTTAAAATAAATGATGGATGGTCATAAAGATGCCAGTTTACCAAAGATCTTGAAAGTAAAACAACACATAAGTGCAAGAATGCCAGACTTCAACATAGACTGTGTCTTAGATGAAGAGACACAAGTAAATATTATGATAGAAGGCACTTGGGAAATTTTGGGAAAGTCTACTGTGATACCTTCATTAGGAAGAATAGGCTTGTTCAAGGGAAAGATGATAACCTTGTGTGGAAGAGTTACTAATGTACCTGTTATCATCCATGGAACATCAACTGAAGAGGAATTTGAAGTCATTAGTTTTGTTGAGAAAAATGCCCCTTTCACACTTTTGTTAGGAAAGAATTGGATCGAGAAGGTTCAGATAAGAAGAAAAGTAGAGGAAGAAGCTACATAAAAGAAAAAGTAAGAACTAAGGCATTTCATAGCTAGAAAAATATATCGACTGATAGAAGAATGAGAAGTTGAGTCAAAGCAACATAAGGCAATAGAATTAGTTGTCGAGGTTTAAAGAACACAAGAAGGTTTGAAGGACCTATCCATGCAAGAAGAAAGTATATCCACCCAGAAAGTGATAAGGGAAGGGATATTACCTTTGAACCCATTGGAAGTACATCAGCACTGCGAAGTCACTACCATAGGAGAAAATAAGAATAAAAATGGAAAGAGGAATCCAAAAATAGTTAGAGAGACTCAGTTTATAGGAAAGAAGGAAAGGAAGCTCAGTAAGAAGAAGGCCAAGTTGGAAAAACTATAGGAAGTTACAGAGAACAAATGGAAGACTTTGCAGGAGGCAGGTTGCAGAATTTGAACCTTGCCGGAATAGTAGAACTGCGCAGAATGGGACTTTGCCTTGACGAAGCTATATGACCATTGGAGGTGCCTCGACCGTTAGAATGATGCTCTGGAACGGCTAGGAAACGAATTTATGGGCGAATAGACTGCGTTTTGGATGTTGAGACCGCACCATAACGGACAGATTCTCATTGATGGAAGTAGTCTTGCCCGTTGGAATAATATGTTACAATGCTCACTTATTTAACCCATGTGACACTGCACTAGGACCACTTTCCCCCCCCATGATTATCTGAGAACTAATTGTGTGTCGAACTGTGATTTTCAAAACCTAGAACTCACCATCGATTGTTTACTCCATCTATCTATTCGCCTACCCTGACCTGTCCATTTAAAAGTGAGAATATCAGGTGAACATACTTTGTTAGAGAAGTTCATTGAAGAGTTTCTCAAGAAGTTTATGGCTGATAGAGCTATGTCTGAAGGTGTTCAAGAATTTTCGACTAGGGGAATCCAGGCTTCCCCTTCGATTGGACGACATTTGGTCCATACTAACCCCGCGACTAAGAAGTGAAGTAAGCATCGCGACAATCTAGCTATTGTGAAGTAGATCCCGTCAATCTTACATAATTATATCCCGCCTTTGGCTGGCATAGTCAACCACGAAAGAATCCCATGGGACTTCGAGAACACTTTGATCACTGCATACATCTCGAAGGGGATACATGTAGTTGGAAGCCAGTTGGGACAGATCCCATCCATGAAGAATAGTGATTTCAATCTCGGCAACAAAAGAACTATGCCATGCTCACACCTCATAGATACCTAATGAAGAAAACTTGAAAGAAGCCCTGCATAGTCTCCCAGCCTTGGATTAAGGAGCTGGCACAGTTCACGATACTGAATGTCATGAAGATTCCTCATTTTGGCCGACATCAGGAGGTTAACACTTGTGTTAAACTCCTCTTGTTGTGCTATCATGGTGGATACGTGTGGCTCAATAGGAAGATTACTGTGGATTCGACATTGATCCACTTAATTACAGGATTGAGCATGCAAGGACCCGACCCTCAATATTTCTACCTAGGGAAGGCCTCAGACCGCTCCCTGGCACAACGCATAAAGGAGTCATAAAACAAAGTAGAAAAGGGAAAGTGAAGCTACAAGGTAGCCTCTATCCAGGATGGTGCAATGTGCCTCGCTTGCCAACTCATAGTTGGCAATATTGTCAGAAAGAATCACCCATGCAAGTCACTGGGTTCACGGTAGACCTCACAGGAAAATGTGTGGAGGGGATGTAGATGAATTGGGCTAGTTACCTCGTCAATGAGTTTGAGAAAGACTGTTGTGAAGCACATGATCAGGGATACGAGTTCCACTTTAGCTGGCTACTCATGTTGATTGCATTTGTCGCTTGGAAAATGCCAGAGGGAGCAACTTTTCTAGAAATTGAACCATCAGATCCATTGGCAACTAGATTTTCTACATTATGGTATACAAATGACATGTCGAAAAAGTGGTAGTCAAATGCAGTGTTCCATGCCTACTATCAACAACTGAAGGTTGCCATAGAGTCATTCTCGCGCATGACGTCGAACACCTTGCACCAGTACAGACTGATATCCAAGTTCCATGCAGATCCGCATTTTATGTATATAACTGCACACAGAGATGAGAGTTGACCGATAGCCAAGACAATGCCTCTAAAGAAAATGGATATTTCTCACTCGTAGGAAGAGGAGATGAAGTAAACAAAGAAGGAGGAGGGGATGAAGGAGAAAAATAAGGAGAAGGCGAAGCTATACCACCGAAGGATCCCCCTACCAAGACAGAAACACCGAAGAAGAGGAAGGTTTCTCCATAGAAACCCTCGACAAGAATGAAGACCCGTGCCAGTAAGCCCCATCTAGAGGCTACGTTCACAAAGGATGATATCAGTCTAGTTCACAGAGCGATGGAGGATGCATCTGAAGATCTCTTGCAGATATATGGAGCATAGTAGGAAGAGATATATGTAAGGGTTGATAAGTAGATGAAGGAGATACAACTAGCTATTCAAGTTATCTTCGCAGTACCTACTGCGCCTTCCTCATCAGAGATTGCAGAATTAGGGGATAAGCCTGCCCAATTGAGAATATTAGCAGATGCAATAGAGGCTCGACTTCAAAAAGTTCAAGAAGAAAAGGAAAAGGCTACAAAAGCCCTGAAGAAAGAGAAAGAGGAAACCTTAGAGAAACTACGAGTTGCGCGGTACTATGTAACCGCTTATGAAAATGAGAAAGATGAGTTTCAGGCGATGCTTAAGGAGGACAAAGTGAAGATATAGAGGGAAAAGGACCAGTTTCTCACAGAGAAGACTACGTTCAAAGAAGCGGTGAACAAATCACTTCGCTCTGTGCTAGGCTTAGCACAAGAAGAACATGAGACAATCGAGATTCAAGTTATGAAGCTTGATGAGGCCATCCAACAACTTCAAGCAAGGGTAACAAAGTTGGATATCCAAGTAGTACCAATCACTCCATAGGAAGTGCATGACCAGAGGGAGGAAGCCACTAAGAGCATAGTGGGAAGGATGAGAGCCCTCACCTTAGAATGCAAGCAGTTGAGAAACAGAAGTGCACATACCTATGAACGTCTCACAGAATATCCAGAGCTTAGGAAGTTGGAAGCACAACTACAGGAGGTGCAACAACAGGCACTAACAGTTCAAGTGCATAAGAAGTCACTCACTGCAATCGAGAGAATTAACAGATCACAAGAACAACGCACAACCCAGTAGCAGATTACTGTCATCCAGGGTAGAGTAATGGAAGTCACACAGAGGCTACAACTGGTGCAGGATGAAGCCTGCATGGTGTTTTAATAGATTGAAGGACAAGGCTCGCAACTGGACCAAGTGGTTGCGATAGTGGAACAATGCTTGGAAGGGCCTATTAGAGAGCAGTTGATCCAAGAGCTCGCCAAGCAGGAGGCTCAGGAGAAGCAACAAGTTGAGGCTGCTTGAGCGAAGCTCAAGGCCTTCAAAGTAGCATTGCCTAGATATGAGTGTCTCGGAACGAGTCACAGGTGAGTGTTGGGGGCCTGTTGGCCCTCGACCAAGTTTTGACGAAACATTGGTCAGGTTTGACCACTTTTTGGACTTCGGCAAGCTAGTTGAAGATGGAGCACCTAGGTGGAGCTGAGATCGCGAGATCTCACTTGTTTTGTGGACCCAACAAGGGGTTAATGAGGGTTTTTGTAATGGGTTATGGGATGTCGACCCATGGGTTTACCCATGATTAGGCCTTTTTGTAAGGAATGTAACAGTATAAATAAGAAATAATGTAATGTAGTAAGTAGTGAATAGCTAAGTGCAAAAGAGGCTTAGAGAGCGAAGTCTAAGTGGCTAAGTGCAAGTGGTTCTAAGTTTCTTTGTGCAAAAAACTTTGTATGTAAGGCATTGTGCTTGATAGAGGAGTTGGCTATGTGCCTTGACCTGATTTTGGGAAGGTGGATCTACTGCTTAGTGCATAGATCACCTGACCGGTGCGAAGCTTGTCTCTATGGCTTAGTGCACAGGAGTAGAAGAATGTAAGAGATTGGAGCCTAAAAAAGAAGAAGAAACACAGTTCTATGGACGTAGCCCTAGGGAGAGGGTGAACCACGTATATCTTATTGTATTTGTGGTTTATGTTGTGTTGTTTTTCATCTGATATACTGTTACTGCATTGTTGTGTTAGATAAGAGATATAACTTGTGAAGTAAGCTTAGGAGTGGTAGAGAATATCTTGGATTGTATTGCGTCGTGTTTTGAAATCACTTTGGATTTCCTCTGGTTGTAGACACATGTGTCTTGCAACCCCCTATTTCTACTTCGGGTGAGACTGCATCTGCTTCGCAGGTGTTTCCGAAAGGGCCAGTAGTTAGTGTTTGTTGGTGCGCTATTAGAGTTGAACCCTGGGTCTACCCCTGTGCCAACAAAACTCTAATATTAAATCTTGTTACTATGCTTCTATCAATAATAAAAAGAATGTTTCTTAGAAACTATACTAAATACACATAGCTTAGAAGCTCAATATTCCAACCAATGGCTCACACACTTGATGTATTATGTTCAAAAATCAAGGCAATTACAATAGATTGTAGTTCTCCAAAAAGATGGATGTTAGTGGTAAATGATAATTCAACTAGATTCTTCTTCAAAATTGGAGCCTGAATTAAGAAATAAGTTCCAAATAACAACTGTCAATTTTCATTGACAACACCAAGAAATTGAATTTAATAAAAATCACATGTATGATCATGGTAAATAACCTGAAATTCAATCCAGGATGACCATGCAAAAATTCTCCCAATATATAGTATGGAGCCTCACATCTAGTTATGTGTGTTAGGGACCTAACCTCCCTAATCTCTCACATAGGTAGAATAATATATTTTCCATGTAATAAAGATTGGAACTAGTTAATAAGGCCTATTTAATAAATGTGAACAAGTCAATGTAAGAAGACCTAATAGAAGCTTCCACTTCTAGAAATATATTCCTCTAGAATATTCCTTAAAATATAGAAAAATTATAAATACGATTAGGAGGCATGAGAGATATTTTCCTTGAGAATTATTATAATAGAGCTTTGCTCTGTTGGAGGTTTCCCCCTTGAAGAGACAATTGAGCATTGCTTTCTTTGAATAAAGGTAGTCTTTCTGGTATTGTTCTTCTCAATATTTTTTTGTTCCATTGATATTTGTTGAATATTCTTGTTTCTACATATTATATTACATTTGGTACCTTACAAGTGGTATCGAAGCACTTTCCTTGGTAGGAATTGTGGGTAAAATGTTTTCTAGGGTAGAGACGTTTACTGCCGACATCTTTAAAGAACAAATATCTATCATTCAATGGGTAAAACTGCTACGGGGAAGACTACATGCAAGCAATATAGAAAGTTTCATGGGATATCCTAGAAACCAAATTTTCCCCCTTGTTGGAAACCTTTGTAACCCTTGTTGGTACCCCTCGAGTAGTACCACATTACAAAGAATATATACACAACCATCACTCCCATGTACCAATAGATATATCGGGAGTCCCCTCTGTCTCCTGAAACCATCCCTAGATCAAGTGATCGATTTGGTGATTGTTAGAGTGCCATCGAGAACAACACTTAGGAATATACTCTCTAGTACCTGGGTAATCGAGAAATATGGCTATGGATACGATCGATCCTCCTTAGATGGTGACTTGAGATATTGTGCCAAGTACTATTGTTCAACCTCACCCATATATCAGAGAGCTATAACATAGGGAAAACCCTTTTCCATAGGAACCCTACAAACCCTAACCTAGGGAACATATCAAACAAGGAACAAAAAAGGATATTTTGGTCGTGTAACATTGCCTCCAACATTCTGGTTACAAAAGTTCTACACATTTGTTTCTGTTAAGAATTTGGGAATTCTGACATTGCATTATTACTCTTATTAGGTATAACTTCATAGGGGTAAAAAAAAAAGTATGTCCTTCCTACATCATTATTTGAGACCTATCCCATTGGATTCCTCTCTTTTCCCTTATCACAATGGTACCTATCATTTTTAAGCCATTTTTCCAGCAAATCTGATCCCTTCCCATCACCCTTATTTGGCTCCTATCCCATTGTCTTCCTCTCTTTTCACTGGTCGTATTCGTTGTGGTATCATTCACCAGTAACCCATTTCATGTGTGGACCCACCCGCCCCATTTCCCCTCCCAATGGCCCACACTTGTAGCCAAGATTGGGAACAATGCCTGACTTCCCTAGACAAAGCTAATGAGCAAACTAGGACTGATATCTCTATCCTTACTTCCAATTTTTCTAGAATAAATTATCAGCTTGAGACACTAGAATCACTTCCCGCGTTAGTAACCCACTTGACTTCCATGTGTCAGCAATCCCAAGAAGTAGTGAACAACTTGAATGCATTTTTTAAGAAAGCCCAAGATCCCTTCTCTTATACACCACCTTATAACCCCAAAGACATTGAATCCTCCCATTCCACATACTTTTCTTTCAACAACTTTTAGTGGGACCTACGTCTTCCCAAAGTGGGGGTGAACAAATTTGATGGCTCAGATCCCACAGGATGGGTCACTCAAATGGAACACTATTTCTCTTTTCACAACATTATCGACGACTTGGGCAAACTCCAATATGGTGTGCTCCATCTATATCATGAAAGATAGAAATGGTGGAAATGGAGGAAAAATGTCTACCAAGGTTATGTGGCTTGGACAGAATTTTTTGCAAAGCTTTATGAACACTTCGACACTGACACCCACCATTTAGGTTGTTTTACCAAGTTGAAATAATCTGACATAGTGGAAGACTTTGTAGATTCGTTTGAGCACTCGGATTTCCACATGGAGGGCATGTCAGATGCTTTTTTTGGGGAATGCTTTATCAATGACATCAAGGATGAGATCAATGCCACGTCCTAATGGCTCTCCCTCAAACTTGGGTGGAAGATACTAAAAGAGATAAGGAAGCACAAAAAGTTGTCTCTTATCAAAATAGAAAACCCTCCTTTACCCCCCACCCTAAACCCTCCACTCCCACTAGTCCACTCAAGAACCATAAATTGACTCAAGAAGAAATGGATGAATGCCAACTCAAGGGCCTTTTCTATAAATGTGATGAAAAATATTTTTTGCATCACAAGTGTAAGGAACACAAGTGTTTTATGGCCATCTCTGAGGAAGTTTCTGAAGAAGAGGTAGATGCTTCCCCTATGGTAGAGTTACCCCAGACAATTGATCTTACTCTACCCTATGACCCCATAGAGGTTGAACTAGTCATTTCACTGAATTCCCTCACTGACTTCTCTATTCCCCAAACTCTCAAGATAATTGGCTACATTAGGCATCGGGAGGTCTTCATCCTAATTAATAGTGGAAACTCTCATAATTTTATTCATCATTGCATTTCCCAAGAAACCAACTGCTATATCCATGCAGTAAAAAAATTTAAATCATGATTGCCAATGGAGGCTCCATGAAATGTGGGGGGCGTTGTAAAAATGTGTGTCTCCAAATTGGTTAGTACAAATTTAAATCTCATATGTTTTCTATTGAAATGGGTGGTTGTGACATTATGCTTAGTTATGGAATAGTTACACACTCTTGGCCCCATCGTCATGGATTTTAAGGAATTAACCATGCAATTCCAATAGGAGGGCTAACCGTATAAGTTCCAAGGCATCACAATAGGCTCCCCTGAGATCAACAGTTCCCATCGAATGGAAAATATCCTAAAAAAAGGTCATCCGAGCATTATTTCCCAACTCCATATATTCAAGCAATTGATACACCCTTTGTGCATCTTGACCTCCAATCTATCATATCCCAACACCAAGTTGTTTTTTTCACTCCCAATGGCCTTCCTCCTTCCCGTGGTATTCATGATCATTCCATTCCTCTCGTTCTGGGAAATCTTCCTCCCAATGTTTTCCATCCCTTTTCCTAGAAAAATGAAATTCAGAAAATTGTTCATTAATTGCTCGAAGCAAGTGTTATTGATTCTATTACCAACCCCTATTCTTCTCCTGTGGTCATGGTACTCAAGAAATAAGGCACTTTTCACATGTGTCCAAACTTTCTCACCCTCAACAAACTCACCACCAAAGACAATCTTCACATTCCTATCATTGATGATCTCTTGGATGAATTGAGCGGTGCTCAGTACTTTATTAAACTTGATCTTCATTTTGGATACCACAAGATACATATGAAAGAGGAAGACATTCCTAAGACTACATTTCAAACTCATGAGGTTCATTATGAGTTCTTGGTAATGCCCTTTGGTTTGTGTAATGCTCCCTCCACTTTCCAAAGCCTCATGAATCATGTCTTTTGTCCTTTTCTTCGTCATTTTGTCTTATTTTTCTTTGATGATATTCTCATTGATAGTTAAACTTGGACCACCCATCTCACCCATGTGGATCAATTTCTTCATCTACTCTCTCAGTACCAACTTTTCCTCAAATTATCTCAATGTGAATTTGGAGACTCAAAAGTGGAGTACTTGTGTCATATTGTCGGAAAGGATGGTGTACGGGTGGATCCTAAGAAAAATGAAGCTATGCAGGATTGGCCTCGCACTACAAATATTAAGATATTGTGTGGTTTTCTAGGTTTAACATGATATTATCACAATTTTGTTTAGAACTATGGAAACATTGTAGCACCTCTCACTACTCTCCTTAAAAATAATGATTTCACTTGGTCTCCAGCAACTGATGAATCCTTCCAGGCCTTGAAAGAAGCTATGTGCATGACTCCTATCTTGGCCCTTCCTAACTTCTCAAAGACTTTTGTCTTGGAATGTGATGCTTCAAATAAAGGTATTGGGGAAGTCCTCATGTAGGATGGTAGGCCTTTGGACTTCACTGGAAAACAACTTTTAGAGAGACATTTGGGCCAATCAACTTATGAAAAGGAAATGTTGGCTATTCTTCATGTCATGGATCTATGGAGTCCTTATCTATTGGAGAAATGATTCCAAATTAAAATTGATCATCAGAGCCTTAAATATTTTCTAGAACAATGATTTTCATCCCCGGAGCAACAAAAATGGGGTACCAAGATATTTGGATATGATTAAGATATCATTTTCAATAAGGGAAAAGAAAGTGCGGTTGTTGATGCTCTTTCCAAGAAGTATGAAGAAGAAGGATCCCTCTTTTCCCTCTCCTTTATTGTACCAGATTTGCTCCAAGTTGTTTGCCGGGAATGGCTGTAAGACCCCAAAATTTCTCACTTGATCCAACAATTGCACCACCATTCTCCAACTTCTCTAGGGTACTCTTGGGACAATGAAGAAATTCACTGCAAAGGTCATTTGTATTTAAGAAAACAATTGCAACTTAAATCCATGGTGCTTTCTTAGCTTCATGATTCACCCATAGCTGGGCTTTTAGGGTTTACCAAAAGGGTCAAAAGTTATTTTTTTCCTGGGATGGTATGAAACAAAATTTCTGCACCTTTGTGGTTGAATGTGATATCTATCAATGCAATAAGGGAGAAACATTTGAAGCCCCAAGCACACTCCAACTACTTCTAATTCTCCCTGCTATATGGAGGGATATTTCTATGGATTTCATTATTAGCCTACCTAAATCAAGAAATAAGTTAGTCATCATGGTGGTATTCAATCATATTTAAAAATATACTCATTTATGTTCTCTTCAACACCATTCACAACCTCCACAGTGGCTCAAATTTTCATTGATATTATCTTCAAACTTCATGGCATGCCTCACTCTATTGTTTCTGATAGAGACCCAAATTTCACCAACAATTTTTGGAAAGAATTGTTCAGGCTCTAGGGAACCCAATTTAATCTCAACGCTGCCTATCATCCTTAAACTGATGGCCGAACCAATTTTTTCAATAAGTTTTTGGAAACATATTTGAAGTGTTTTGCATCCGACAAACCAAATCAGTGGGATTAGTGGTTGCCCTTAGTTGAATGGTGGTACAACACCTCTTATCATACAAGTACTTGCATGAATCCTTTTGAAGTTGTCTATGGCCAAAATACATCATCAATTCTCTCATATATGATAGGTGTCTCGAAGGTTCAATAGGTTGACAAAAATATTATAGTCAGGTAGGCCATCCTCCATACCCTCAAAGAAAATTTGACCATGGCTCAAAATCGCATGAAGCAATAAGCAGATCAAGGTAGTTCTGAATGTTAATTTTCTTAAGGGTGTTATCACATAAGGTTGTCAAAGGCTGTAGGTGTGTGTTGATATACCTGAATCTGTAGTATTTCCCTGTCTCTATCCTTTTCTAAGACCAAATATTAAGGTTTTCACCCCCCTTCGGCTTGTAAATCATTCTCTGTTTTCCCTTGTTCATTTGTGTGCCCTGGTTTTCCTTAAATATCTTACCCAAGTGAAATCTTGGCCCCAAGCCCCTCTATTTTTCTCCAAGGATGAACACTCATCTCCTTTTTAAGTCATTGGTCTCCCTATTTTCCCATCCCACAGCCAATCACCCAAATCCTTGTTCACGTAGGACACAACCTTGGACACAGAGGAAGACATTCAAAGCAGCCCACTTCAGGCTTAAAAGCAGTTGGCAGTTTTAACCTTTCAGCGGTGAAGATTCCAGGAGCAGTTTAGATCAGTGGCTCATAGGATTTTGGAATGTCAAAATCACATGAAGTATAGAACCATGGAAAAAGGTCCAAAGTCCTAAGGCCCGGAGCGAGAATGAGTCGTTGATCTTGAGGGGGATAGGTGGCATCTGATCCAAGTGTTTGGGGAAATGAACTTTAGGAGTTTCAAAGCAAGAAGTGTGTGAAACTCTCGAAGAGTCGAGGCCTGGACTACCAAAGTAGTTATGGACCGTCTATCTCAAATCGACAGGAGTCGTCGAGCTTGGCAATAGCATCTTCAAAAGCCCCGAAATGATAAAGGTCCCGAAATGGATCTTGACCATCCGAATCAAGAACCCATGCGTCATCAGATCCGTCACTTTGGGATTTTTCTTCGAGAGTTTTGAAATGAGAAACACACCAAGTTCCTAAATATCTGAAGCCCGAACTCCTGAAATGATTCGAGCCATCCAAAGAAAGAAGACACATGGAGGCAGATCCCTTAGTGTTAAAGCTGTTGAAGTCCTGAAGTGTTAAAGTTGTCAAAGGCCCAAAGTCCTGAAGTCCTGAATGGATCTCAGCCGTCAATTTGTGAGAAGCCATGCGTCACCAGATCCTTGGATTCAAAGGTTTTGTTTGGAGGGAGACGAGGTTGAAATTTTATTTTTTCGATGGCCGAAGTCCCGAAGGGATTTCATCCGTCGATATGCGATAGCCACGCGTCATCTGATACAACGCCGTGGAGGATTTACTTGAAGGAGGATCCAAGGGACATGTAGCATAAGTCCGTGAATTTCAGATAAAGGTCCAAAGTCAGTCTCGGTTGTTCGATTCAAAAGGACATGTGTCAATAGATCATCAGCTTTGAGTTAAAGCATTGAAGGAAACCGAGGTTTGAGATTTGATTTCTCCAGAGTCCAGAGACCCGAAGGGATCTCAACCGTTGATCAGCAAGGGCCATGCATCATTAGATCCATGGCTTCAGGTAAAATCACTGGGGAGCTCAGGTTTGATATTTTATTTTCTTGAAGTCTAGAGCCACGAAGGGATCTTAGACATTGATCTATAGAGGGCCACACGTCTTCAGATCCTCAACTCTGGAGGTTTTTCTTGGAGGGAAATGGAGTTTGAGAATTGAAATTCTTGAAGGATGATCCGTGAAGCAAATCTCAGTCATTGTTTTGAAAAGGAAGATCTGATCCATCGATCTGAAAAGCACAAGAGCTGAGCCATTGATCAAAGGGCCTCATCCTGGATCACAAGATTAGTGGCCACGCTCCATTACGGGGTCAAAAGGTGCTCAAGCTTTAAAATTTGGAGGGCGGGCCACAATCAGAACTATTGTTTTGGGAAAGGGACATGTGATGTCTCATTGTGAATTGCAAGGATAAAAGCAGTTTGGTTTCAAACCACTTGTGGTCGCGCCCACAATCACGGGTTGGCATAAGATCATAGTGCTAGGTCACATCTGAGAAGGATCCAAAGGAAATAGAGCTAGCACCTGAGTCCTAGAGCACAAAGTATGTGGAATCCATCTAGTGCTGACAGATGGCACTCATTTCAAGCATTCTCCAGCATGCCTACAACTTGTTTTCAAGTGACACATGTTACCTCTCCATCCACGACACATCAGCATGGTGACATCTGGCCTCCACATAAGATCATCCTCAGGGAGGTGTTATTGTTTAGCACCAAAAGCAACGCCCCACCCCAAAGCACACTTTTGGAAGATCCTAAAGTTGGTGGGAGAGTAAGCTTGGTGATGGTGACAAATCTAGCCTGTAAGCCCAGATATCAGATCATGACTAGATCAACGACCATAGTCTATTGCGGGGACGCAACATGCTCAGGCGATAATTTTCTTGAGGGGTCTCGCAATTAAAACCACGGTAAAGCGAAAGTGCTACATGGCGAAAGGTGATGGATTGTGGGCCCAAAAGTGGTCTGCACCTAAACCACTTTTGAGCAGCCCCACAATCCTGTGCTCATATAACATCTTATCCAAGAACAGGGCGTGGCCACCCTCTGAGAATTAAGTCGTGTTGCAATCTTGAGAAAAGGCAGTTAATGAAAGTGGTTGAAACCTCGACTCACTCCATAAATGGAAGGCATGGAAGGCCCAGCCATGGGGACTGAACCATCAGCCCATGGTATCCCTGTGGACATATTTTCGTAGAAAACCCATGCTGATCCGAGCTCGCGTCTGATAGAGGGTTGCAGGTTCAGTCTGATAGAAGAACTTGCCAACGCAAAGCTTTAATTGTTGTGACTAGGTCACACTCTTGGTGGTGGAAAATTGTTCTGATTATAAATAGATAGTTTTAATATTTTATTAAGGTCGTCAACTGGTTGACCAAAGCTCCCTATTTTGTAATGTTTTGATGCCAGAACTGTTCTCCACTTATGTATCAAATTTGAGACTTTCATGTTAATAAAAATCATCTTCTTTTCATCTCTATGTAAAAATTGTGCTAAAACACTCGGACGTGGAGGATCCAGTAGAGGGTTGTTATGTTGTTGTAATGTAGGTTTGATTATAGTGGTATCGTGACTAGTTTTAGTCAACTCCCTTGTTATTGTTTCCCCTCTTACACTGAATGGCTCAGGCATGGAGGATCCAGTCGAGTTGTTGTAGCTGCATGGTGATGTAGGTTTGATCATTGTTTTGTTGTGACTATGTTGTTTGGACATATTTTAGTGTATGAAGCTTGAACTCAAGAGTGGTCTCGAGTCTGAGGTTTTCTTCTCCAGGATGCTTGAAAGTCGGATACCCATAGCAGTCTTGTTTACCTTCCTCACTAAGTGTTCCTTCTTCTCATACTTAAACTCAATTCACTCACTGAAGTTAATGCAGCCCTCACTTCCGTATGCATTTCTTGTCCAGTTCTGTATTGAACATCATTCATATATTGAGTTTTGTCCATTGACCTCCACTCATATAAAACCAACATCCACCAAAAACTATGATGGGTACTAGGCTTATCCTCCTGCAATCTGAGGGCGACTCTCAGTGCTAACAAAGGGGACAAGGTATTTCTTCGTCTATAACCTTATAAGCAGACTTCACTCAAAGTTGAACATTGTTAAAAAAATTCTCCCAAATTTTATTGTCCTTATACAACTATCAAGCGAGTGGGGTATGTGGCCTGTCATTTATCTCTATGCAATCATTCTAAGTTCCATCCTATTTTTCATGTCTCATGCTTAAATAAAGTGATTGGCACTAAGTGATAAACTCAAACCAGTGTCCTTGATTTGGATGAAGAAGGTTCCATTTGGTTTCATCCACAACCAGTCTTGGAATAGAAAGAGTGTCACCTCTGTCAGTGGACCATTAAGGAAGTGTTAGTTCAGTGGAAATATGTAACTCCAGAAGATGCCACCTGGGATCCGACCACCATTCTACAACAATTTCCTCATCTAAAGCCTTGAGGACAAGGTTGTTCTTCAAGGGGGAGGGTATGTTAGGGACCTAACCTCCCTAACCCCTCATGTAGGTAGAATAATATATTTTCCATGTAATAAAGACCGATATTAGTTAATAAGGCCTATTTAATAAATGTGAACAAGTCAATGTAACAATACCTAATAGAAGCTTTCGCTTCTAGAAAGATCTTCCTCTAGAATTTTCTTTAGAATATAGAATTAGTATAAATAAGAGTATGAGGCATGAGAGATATTTGACTTGAGAATTATTGTTATAGAGCTTTGCTCTGCTAGAGGTTTCCCCCTTGAAGAGGCAAGTGAACATTGCTTTCTTTGAATAAATGTACTATTTATGGTATTTATCTTCTCAATATTTTTTTGATTCATTGATATCTGTTGAATATTCATGTTTCTGCATATTATATTACATCTTGTACCTTACAATTTTCCTTGGAATTGTCGACATTTAGATTAGAATTAAGTATTTTAATTCTAGGGCCCTGGTATAAGGTCATCACCATTGCACCACTTATAGAAATAACGATTCCCACAACCTTTTCTTTTCCTCTCATACTCTTAATATCGACTTTCTCCAATTTGAAGAAATCAAAAT
>ML779658.1:789959-811834 GCA_009831015.1 Picea engelmannii
TGCTTTTAATAACTTTCCTAAAATGAAGTTGCTGATTTTTAGTAACTCCTTAATTGCTGATTCCTTTTAGCTTTTTACCCTAGGTCCCCTACTTTCCATTATTAAGTTTCCTTTATTACAAGTTTCCTATTTCTATTATTTATCTCTCTTGTTTTATTTTTTATTATATATATATATTTTTAATATTTTATTTTTATTTTTAAAACCCAAAAAGATAAAAGCACTCATTAAACCTTTCATTGTGTTTCTAAAATCCTAACTTTTACACTCCCACACTTTAATTAGTTTATTTCTTCTTATCATTTAAAAACCATAGGTTTCAATTAATTTATCTCCCTCATTACTTTACCCCCCCTTAATTTAAGAAGACTTTAACTAACACATAGGAGGGTTTTAGTTTACGCCTTTGCGTTTATTTTTGCAGGGTCTATTCCTAAGGCTAGACCAAAATTTTATCTTAGAGATGTTTTTTTTAAAAATTAGGTTTAGATTTGAACTGGGCGACATTTTAATTAGGGGAGTCGTTTTGAGAATTTCTTCAGGCGTTAAGGTCTTAGGGTCATCTAGGTGGTCTCAACATCATCATCAATGCGACGTTCCCTTCAGGACGCACTACGTGCTCCAAGGGTGCCACTCGCCTCGTTTGCCTCTGTGGCATGACGTGCCCTTCAGGATGCACCACGTGCTCCAAGGGTGCCACTCGCCCACTTGTGTTTCTTTTGCGCGACGTGCCCTTCAGGATGCACCATGTGCTCCAAGGGTGCCACTCGCCAACTTGACGAATTGATAGACATCTATAACCCCTGGAGTCAACACTCCACCAGGTGAACTTGTGGGAGACTAAGGGCTCTAAGGAATAAGGCCCCCGCCTTATTGCGTGCCCCTTAGAATCATCGTGAGTGACTGTCGCAGTCTTCCCTCATGGCATCGTGGATCCTCTCGAACCAGGTAATCGTTAACCTACAGTTCGAGCCACAGCGGGAGTGCTAGTAGGCTGTGGTAGGGCTGCTGTCCACACCTCTCCCTCATCCTCTCTGGAAATCATGTGTGGCCCCTTTACTCCATATGTGAGTCTGGTCGGCAAGCTATCATCACCCTGTATCATCAACCATCATGTCAGAAGATGTCAACAACATATCATCAAATCAATAAATATCATGGTAAATAAATCAACTCAATATCACACTCCCTGACTCAATCCGGAGTCCAAGGGTTTCGTTGATGCCTCGGCATCCTCTAGGTCAAAAACCATGCACACTCAAATAAACTGAGTCAATAGCACCTGTATACCACAATAGTAAAACATCATGTCGTCTATCATAACGCCTCATCATCAAGGATAAATGTATTACTAACAAAAATTCCAGATCACTTGCGAGCAAGTGTCCTCAATGAATAAGTTTTGTAAGTGCGCCAGAGAGGGATGTTACATACACCCCCTCTTGGTCTAAACTTTGTCCCGAAGTTTCTCAGTATAAATGCTGAAATAAATGTACCACAATATCATAAGTACCACAGTATCATAAGTCTATCTATCAAACAAAAATGGAAACTGCTGGCGCATATCATATGCGTCCTCCCAGGTTGCGAAGTGCGGACTATAATTGTCCCACTGGACCTTGACCTGATCTACCGTTCGACGTCGTAACTGTCAAACACGATGATCTAAAATGCGGACGAGCTCAGTCGTGAGCGCTCCCTCGTCCGATACCTACAAGGAACTCATGTCAATCACATGTGTAGGATCACTAACATAATGTCTCAAAACAGATACATGAAAAACATCGTGCTTACACCTCAAAGAATCAGGCAAAGCTATTCGATAGGCCACGGGCCCCTTTCTCTCCACAATCATGAAAGGTCCCACAAACCTAGGAGAGAGTTTAGCTCCCTTTCCAAACTTGATCAAACTCTTATGCGGTTTTACCTACAAGAAGACTCGATCGCCAACCTCGTAACTACGGTCGTCTCGGTGCGCATCGACATAACTCTTCTGTCGATCCTGCGCTTCTTTTATCCTTTGTCTTATGGTTTTCATTTGCTCTTCCATTTCTTGGATCGCTTCTGGGCCCACCAGGACCCTGTCCTCAAGCCGATCCCAACTCAAGGGCGTCTGACACGGTTGCCCATAAAGAAACTCAAAAGGCACCATCTTAATGGTGCTCTGGTAACTATTGTTGTAAGCGAACTCTACTAGAGGCAAGAATTCCTCCCAACGCTTTTGTTGGTCCATCATGTACATGCACAACATGTCTTCCAAGGTTTGGTTCGTTTGTTCCGTCTGTCCGTCAGTCTCTGGGTGATACGCAGTACTAAAGTTAAGTTGAGTTCCCAAGGCCTCTTGGAAACTCGTCCAAAATCGTCCTATAAACATCGATCCTCGATCGGATATAATATTTTTAGGCACGCCATGCAGCCTCACAATCTCACTGATGAAAACTCTCACTATGTCAAATGCCTGATATGTCGTACACACCGCAATAAAGTGAGCACTCTTCGTCAGAGTGTCTACTACTACAAAAATTGAGTCATGTCTCCTTTCCGTCAGTGGCAATCCAACAATAAAATCCATCGAAATAAATTCCCATTTCGATTCTGGAATAGCATGCGGTTGAAGTAGTCCTGTCGGGTGTCTATGTTCAGCCTTTACCTGTTGACACTCGAGACATCTAGCCACAAAGTTGACTATGTCGTCCTTCATTCCTTTCCAGAAGAAAAAGGGCTTAAGGTCTTCCCTCATCTTCGTAACTACCGGGTGAGCCATGTAAACTACTTTATGAGCCTCGCTCAGGATCAACATCCTCAACTCATCATTTGGCGGTACGTAAATCTAACCTCTAAACCTCAATAAGCCATCGCTATCAAATGAATACCCCTCATATCGTGGTACCATCATTGTGTTTTGTCCAATAAAATCCTCGACTTCTTTGTACCAGTCATATTCACGCTGTAAAGTGAGAATCTTCTCACGTAGATTCGTCTGAAGAGGCAATACTGAAAAGATCCGTGGTCTCCAACTCAAAGCATCCGCCACTCGGTTCACTGTTTCCTTTATGTAAGTAATCTCGAAGTCGTACTCGCTAAGCAATTCCGACCAACGCCGTTGTCGCGCGTTCAGGTCGCTTTGCGTAAAAATGTGTTGTAATCCACAATGATCAATCTGTAATTCAAATTTTCATCCAACAAGGTAGTGTCTCCAAACCTTCAAGGCATAAACGATGGCTAATAACTCCAAATCATGCGTCGCGTAGTTTTCCTCATGCCTTCTTAGTTTCCTCGAAATGTAAGCAATCACTCGTCCGTCTTGCATCAGGACCCCGCCTAACCCTTCCTTGGATGCATCAGTGCATACCAAGAAGTCTGCGTCCATGTCAGGGACCTTTAGTATCGTCGTTGTTGTCAACAACTCTTTAAGCCTCCTAAATGCTTCTGTGCATTTCTCTGTCCAAACAAACTTCTTGTTTTTGTTCTGCAATTCCGTGATCGGACTTGCTATCCTTGAAAATCCTTCGACAAACCATCGATAGTATCCTGCTAAACCCATAAAACTACGCACTTCTGTGACATTCGTTGGCGCAGGCCATTCGATAATAGCCTCAACCTTGGCTGGATCCACAGCGATACCTTCGCCGGAGATAACATGCCCTAAGTAGTGAATCCTCGATTGATAAAAAGAGCATTTGGATAGCTTCCCATATAATTTGTGTTCTCATAAACATTGTAGTACCAAGCGCAAGTGCTCGTCATGCTCCTCCGTCGTCCGAGAGTGGATCAGAATATCGTCAATGAATACTTGGAAGAACTTGTCCAAGTACTCGTGGAACACCCCGTTCATCAAGCTCATATATACCCCTGGGGCATTTGTCAGTCCAAACGGTAAAATAGTAAATTCGTAATGTCCAAATCTCATCTTGAAGGTGGTCTTAGGGATGCCATCCTCCTTGATTCATAACTGGTGATACCCTGATCGCAAATAGATCTTGGAGAACACCGTCGCACCCTTCATTTGATCAAACAGATCATCAATTCTTGGTAAGGGATACTGATTTTTTATCGTAGTCTTGTTCAGTTGACGGTAGTCAATGCAAAGCCTCCATGATTGGTCCTTCTTCCGAATAAAAATAACTAGTGCACCCCACGGTGACACACTAGGGCATATCAGTCCCAGGTCTAACAACTCCTTCAGTTGCATTTTCAGCTCTTGCAACTTCAGGGTCGACATCTGATAAGGTGTTCTCGCTATTGGTTCAGTCCCCAGTTTCAGGTCTATAGTAAACTCCAATTCTCTTTCTAGCGGCATCCCAGGCAACTCCTTTGGAAATACCTTCGCAAACTCCTTCACCACTGGAAGGTGTTCTAGACCTTCTGCTACTCCCTTTCCGTTTAGTGCAAGGATCGTATAAATCTTGCACCCCTTGCACATATTCTTTTGTAACTGTAAGGAAGAGACGAACCTCAGGGATACTCCCTGGTTCCGTCCTACTATCACACCTATTTGTCCTTCATCATTGACCAAGATCAACCTCTTCGTCTTATAGTTGAGTATCGCCTCATGCGTTTCCAACCAATCCATACCAATCACGACGCCATAAGATCCTAAGATCATGACGTACAAGTTGACCCTCGTGACAAACTCTCCCAAGTTAAGGGCACAGCCCATAACCTTTCCTCCGACCTTCTATTTGGCTCCCGAAGCCATCTCCATGAAGCTAAACTCATCCTGTTCGACTGCCTTTACCTTAATCCTTTTTAGCGCTGCACCATAAATAAAACTCTCAGTAGCACCTAGGTCTATCAAAATACTAAGGGTCTGGTCAGCGACAGTACCTGTCGTCTAGAGCACTGTCGATTATTCACTGCTGCGTGAATCCGATGGACCTTGCCCATATCTCCCACTGTAGTGGGTCCGTCTAATCCAGATGCCCTGGTCCTCTCCATAGGACAGTTACGCTGGTAGTGTGGCTCCCCACATGTCCAACACCCCTTCTTCGGCCCAGTATTCCTAGTACCCGAAGTAGAAGATGACGGCCCGCTGGCCTGGAAACCTGGTCTATTCTGCTGAACAGGCCTAAACTGTTGCTGCTGCGGGCGACGCTGCTGCTGTTGTTGTGGTCCTCGATAAGGTGTCCACTGCTGAGGTGGCGGTTGTCGAGGTGTAGTGAATGTGGATCCCCTCTGGAAGCCACGATATCCCGACGTATGCCTCGCTGGTGTCTGGTGCTGCAGCGTTCCAGATGAACCCTGTCCTGTAGGTCTCGCTGGAGTCCTGGTCTGACCCCCGCTAATAAGCTCCTCCTCTGCTATGAGGGCCTTTTGGACAGTGTCGTGAAAGGTTTGAGACATCAGAATCCTAACCTTTGCACGCAGGCTGCCATTAAGGCCAAACACGAACCTGTTGACCTTGAGCTTCTTCGTGTTTAGGTGCAGAGCATACCGGAGAAACTCCATAAAACGTGCCTCGTACTCGGGCACCATACGACCTTCCTGTTGTAATGCGTTGAACTCATTGAGCTGACACTCAATGAATTCCTCGAACAGTTCCCATGACACGTCTTCAACGGCCATGTTTAGCTGCGGCAGGAGCGTCTTCCACCATAGAAGAGTGCTCCCCTTCAGTTGAAAGACTGCTGTGTGGACCTTCATGTTGGAGGTATAATCGCGAAGTGTGAAACACATCGCCATATTCTCCAACCATGCCTCGACGGCTGCGCCGTCTGGGGCACCAAATAACTTAGGAAAGTTTACCTTCTCGAGTTCAGGTGAATGCTACCTGTAACGGCCGGTGTGCGCGGCGGAACCTCAGCAGGTGCTGGCGCCCTAGCCTCATCTCTGTCCAATCTGTTGATCAGCGCCTCAGACATGTGCTGGAAGGATCTCATCATCCCCACTACATCGACAACTGCGATCTGATCCTATCCAAGGACCTGCTCGCCTCCCTGGGGGTTAGACCACTCAGGCGCAGATGCTGCGGGAGGCGTCACGCCTCCTCCCCTAGCACCCCGTCGTCTGCCTCCGCGGCGTCCTCTAACCATGATTACCTGCACACACACAATCAACTCGATCAGCAACAGAATAATCAAATATAATCATGTCAACAGAAGCTGTAGCGAATCCCAAGTCATGGGTCGAACCCACTCTGATACCATATGTAACGACCTTCTCGTTACGACACAACTCTGAAAATAGGTGCAATTTTTTTTTCTTTTTTTTTCTTTTTAGTTTTATCTTTCGGTGTGTGCATGCGTGTAGAAGCAACAAACACACTTGACTCTATGTCGCCACTCGATGACCAACAAGACGCAACCACAACAAGGCAAAACTGAAGGCACACAACAAGTAACTGCAACAATATACGATCACAGGCATAAGGCGCATATCACAGCATTAAGACATACTGGGGTGCACAGTAAGAACACAGAGGGAAGAATCCAGGGTGTTAGGGTTACTATTTCTGCACAGGAAAGCAGGGCGTTTAGTCTTATGTCTTCTCGAAAGAAGATTAGATAGGCTCCTGGCCCACTGCTCAGGCAGAAACTAGTAACCCGACCTAGAACAAGACGCAAGCAAGACGAACAAAACAAGACGACTCCGACATATCACCGTCACAACAAGCAACAAACGCCCCTAGACATAAGGCGTGCAACTAGCAGCTGTAAGCGGAAAATGACACCAACTGTTAAGTACAATACAATCATAGATGGAAAAATCCAACAATAGAGTCTATTATTTCTGCACAGAAAAGCAGGGCTTTTAGTCTTATGTCTTCTCGAAAGAAGATTAGACAGGCTCCTGGCCGACTGCTCAGGTAAAAACTAGTAATCTCTGTCAGGTGTGTCGCAAGAGTGGAAACCCTGCCTTTAAAGGGCCTGAGACTCTTGATACGGCACTGGATTCTTTACACAAAAAACTCACACACACCGACATATACACTAAGGCTACAAGGAGGGGTCTATACCCCATCCGACATAAGCAGACTACACGGCTAACTGAATGCAATCAAGTACGACATAAATAAGAAGTACGATTACGCCCCTTACAGAAGGCACATGACAAGAACTCTGACAACGAACTCCCAAGTTCAACATTATCTAAACGAACAACCACCCTAATATACTAACTTGGAGTGTTTTATGGTACATAAATCCAGGTTATTGCACCACATATGTTATTAACCATAATTAAAATTACAATAACACTGTCATGAAACCTTAACCATCTATCATTTGGGTCACAATCCGGACCATGATTTTGCAATTATCATACCTCTTATATGCTACAAACACTAAGTTCATAATGACCTTACAAGATAAAATCATTCACTAAGGTCCAATAGTAATGTACTAAAATTGACATCATATTTATAGGTAATATCAATTGAAAATAACAACATACATCATAAATTAAAATGGCAATCTAAAATAATAAAATTTAATGACAAAAGTTAAAAGGGAATTATTTGGATATGACAAACCATCAATATTTAAACTAACAATATTTAAAGATAGCAATTAATTAAAAATGTCACTATAGGGAATAGCATCATGATTATATGAATCATCAATTGAAAATACAACATACATCATACTTTTAAAAAGCAATCTATAATATACTAAAATTTAAAATGACAATGACAAACTATCCACATTACAATTGATAATAAATTAAGATAACCATCAATTAAGGAGGTCAATATATGGAATTACCCCATAACTACAGGTGACATCATCTTGAATAACCACATACATCATAATTAAATATGGCAATCTATAAACAATAAAATTTTAAAATGACAACAATTAAAAGGCAATATTCGGAATGACAAACTATCAATATTAAAAGACAATAATTAAAGATAACAAATTAATGAATATGTCAATATATAGCCATAGCATCAGAATGACATATTATCGGTGACTGTAACGTTTATCAAGCTCTGCTAATTAGTAATGATGTCCTGGCAATATCTCAGGGTATCTCTGCAATACTTTATAACGACCTTACCTCTACTTTGCTTTCACACATACATAAGATGTACTAACACTCAATGCAGTAAGTGGCAATAACAATATTACCAACGATTGACCTTATTTTATTTTATTTTATTTATTGGCAATAGAAAATGCTAAACTAATTAAGTTACGTCCCTGCAACCCAGACGAGTATTCATGACTGTAATAACCGTTTGCATGCAATGGAATATATATTAATTGTCCAGCTTTATGAAGATCGGTTTCAAAATAGAAATACCATAACTAAGACAACAATCAACAGAGACAAGTGTACTGGCGAGGGTGATTTCACATATAGTTACAATTTTATCACTCAGCAATCGTTTAAAACTTTAAAGAGGTTCCACAAACATTGTAAAATTTTATTCTATGTAAATTGTCCAGAAAAACTACAAATGCAGCAACCCTTAAAACATTTTAATGCCATTTCACTTTTCCAACAACAGTAAGATCTACATCAATTCTAGTGCCTTCTATTCTACCAAATAAGTGACCATACCTTAGCCTCTTCGCCTGCCTTGAAGGATGACCACGCCTCGATTGATGTCCCGTGCTCCTTGCCGCTCCTGCTCGCCGACCGTAGCGACCTCACCGGTACCTCCCAGCCAATCGCTAGGGGTACTCTGCTTCCCCCTTAGCCCCCCGAGCCGCAAAGGGGCCACACAAGATCCAGAGATAAGAATAGCTTCTCAGCTTGCCTCCAAGGCTGAGCTACCACTCCAATACAGCTGAGATAAACCCAACTCCTCACAAGCAATCCGTCAAGCCACAATCCAGCAGTGTAAGTGCGCCAGAGCGGGATGTTACAATATGCCTTTGCTATTAAGTGCCAATTGAACATACATGCCTTTTACAATAATCTCCACATAAAGTTTCTCTAGATCTCCATATTTTCGACCTCCATATGATCTGTCTTATTTCTATTTAAACTATCTATAAAACTTCCAGATCCTATTATCTAGAACAACTTTAAATGACTAGAATAAAAAAGTATCCAGATCCTAAATTATTTCACTCAAAATGAGCTTCTACTTCCAAAATAGTCCATAGCTCAACATCTTGATATAACAAACATTGCCAACATTACATTTGACTCTATAAAGCAGATCGAAGTCTTAGCATCTCCTTGATCAAAACAAGTAATTATTTTCCATATCTCCCGGAGAACCTTTAAACAAAATTGTAACCAATCTTCATGTTACCTTTAGGATAAAATCGTAGCAGTGGCTTTGGCATTTTTTTGCTTGAGCTTTGTGGTTAACACAACATTGTGCCAGCAAAGTCTGAAATTGATTTCCCTAAGTTCCTTAAGCAATGCCCTTTGCTCCTTCTTCTTCTTTTTAAGACTTTGAATTCTTTCTTGTTGGCGAGCATTCCATTGTTCTATCTGCATCTTTTCCTTCTTTAATTGCTTTATGGTTTTCTGAAATTCTTTAATATTTTCCTTATCAGTTCTTATCTCGACCCTAAATCCTGAACAATCTTCAGAGAGTGCAGTTTCATTCAGATTTAAAGTAACACTGGGTTCTTTGGCTTTAACCTGATATTTTGAGATTAATTCTGAGCTATGTTCTTCTTCAGAACTTGATGAATCCATAGCTCTAGGTACATCTGGTAAGCAATCTGAGTCTTCCAAGTAATCCTATTTTTCTTCAGGGAATTCACTGATGTCTTTAGCCATCTCTTTAGCCTCAACTAATCTAGTTGAAGCTCTTGTTACAGGGCCTGTAGGTGGTGTAAGTTTTCCCTTTCCTTTGTTGACAGATTTCTTGGGAAATGGAGTCTTTTTTTCTCTTTTCCTGGTGCTTGCTTCAACATCCTTAGAATCATCTTCTATGATTATGGTGTTTTCTTCTTTAATTGCTGAATTGAACATTGCCTTTGAGTTCAGCCTATACTTATTAGTATCCCTGGTTGAATTTCTTCGAGGTTTTTGTGATACACATGCACCTTTATTCCTTTTTCCTTTGATTGCAATGTTCCTTTTGCTGGTCAATGGCATTTCAGACTTGACTGTAGTTTGAGCAATGAGATCATTATATGACTCTGTCTTTCCTTTGACATCTTCCTCAGGAAGCATTTCAATTTCGGGCTCCCATCTAGGTCTCTTACTTATGTTCTTCTTATTTACCTTGATATCAGAAGATTCATCTTTCACAGGGTTTTCATCAGAAATATCTCGACTCTGTTTAACATTTTTCCTCCCTCTGTCCTTTTTCGGCTTATTGGATTGAGTGATAGGTTTTAAGGATTCCGTGACCCAATTCCAGGGCTTATGTAATTCGTTTAGGGCAGACATGACTAGGGTTTTAATCAGGACTTGATGGAACAAACTGCCTTTGGCATTAGTGGAAATAAATTGCACTTTCTTGGACATTTTTGTCAAACTTTTAAGCAAGAAATAAGGAAGATTTAAAGGGTAGTCACCGTTTAGATGCATCATTATTCTGATATGGTAGATGTAGACCAACGAAAACCTCCCTTCGCAGGTGATGTATCTGTGAATCACCACCAGAGCAGTGTGTCATTCGGGTCAAACCCAGCTGCGAGGTATTCCCCTTCTCCAATATAGATTCTTCTTATCTGGAAGGAGGAATTGATTTATAAATTCAGTGACCATGTGCTCCTTCTTCCACCATCTTTCCCCTCCGACCACGAGCCTGCAAGCCTTTGCTATAGTTTTCTCTGTCACCAGCATCAACATTTTACTGATTTCAACCTCGTGGCCATCGAAGTTCAAATCAAATTCCATTGAAACCTGCTCATCATAACCTTGAAATGTGGTGAGGAACTCAAACCACCCGACGTCTCTGAATCTTTGGGCCATCTAAGGGTAGGCTTCAAGAAGTTTGGGACCTTCTGGTTCGATTCTGGAAACTTGTCCGCTCCTCTTTAGTGCCATTAAACTCATTTCTGCAACCGTCGTCCTCAAGTTCCAAATTTATACTTGCAATTGTTGGTATACTCTATTGCTTTGAATGAATACTTGTATTTCTCCCTACAAGGCTGAATTAAAACAACTCGAACCGATCACATATAATAATCATTAAACAACAGGTGATTTTGAAATGAACCCTGCGCGCGTGCATAACAATTATGTTCTGAACCTATTGGATTTAGAAATGATTGCCAAACTTTCGTGGGAACACACGAACTCTTAACTCGTGAATCTTGTCATCATAACTAAATCTAGATAGCAGGCGCAAGTTATGGCATGATTATTTGGTGCTACGGGAATAGGCTTATTCCCATAGCATGTTTGACAACTTGAAATTTGAAAATTCCAACAGCATAAAAGGAGACACTTCCAATTTAAACAATGTTTTTCATAATCAAACTTAAATAAATAATCAAAGATTATAATGCAAACCATGAAACATCCAAAATCAAAAAATAGAAAACAAGTGAAAGCAGAAAATGAGGGATGGGTAAGGAGGGTTTAGGACAAGGGTTTCTCACTAAACCAAGACAAAATTAGAGACTAACATTTGGTATGAAATAATCCTCCAGGTTAATGGTCCAACAACTGTTCTATGTTCTTTAAAAGTTGTTGATTTTTTTACTTTCCATTGTTTTTATTGTTTTGTAATTTTATACTTATCTAATGCAGAAAATAAGTAAACTAAAGAGTTTGGAGAAAACTGTGTTGAGGATGACTTATGACAATAGTCAATTAAATTATCTAAGGCTTTAGACTCTTGAAGAAGTAATTCCACTAGAAACATATTACTCATTACATATTATCCAGGAAACAATCAATTAATTAACAATAGAAATAAATAAGCTTATAACAATGGGATAGCCAGAAGTAATTTCACAATATCCTAGATAACAGAAAAATAAGATTAACTAATAAAACAAATAATCATTAACGAAAGTATCCAACAGTTCATTCAACCAAATAGGATAACTTAACAATATTGAAATTCTTTTTAGAAGCCTATAACATTTAATGAATTGTAGAATAATACATGATGATAAATAGTTCAACAAACCAAAATGTCTTGACTCCAAAGAGTTTATGAATTCATCTTTGAAATAGTTATCTACTTACAATCCTCTTGAAATCACTCCAAATATCAATGACTCTTTACTAAGAGATCAATCTCTTTATTTATTAGGTAAAAACTAATCTATTTATGAAAAAAAATAAAAACAACTTTGTAAAAAGCCATGCATTCTACTTCTTTAGTGAACAAAAGTCTTGATAAAACAATCATGCATTAGTCACATCTCTAGTTAACTTCCAACTTCAATTCATACATGTTCAATCTCATAAATATTTCCTTGATTAAATAATTCACCATGATGTTCTTTCTTAAGATATCTCATGCATACATCTTTCAATTTGATTTTCTATTTTAGGCACGACGAACTCTAGCTGATATGTTTTTCAATATTCAATAATTAGCCACCACTGAAATTGGAATGGTCATGCACCTAGTCAATAATTCCTCCAACTCTACTCTTGTGCTTGTGTTTGTTAGTTGATAGAAATCTACCAGTTTGCAGAATACCACATTGAAATCCTTTTGACCAAGATATATGATTTACCTTGTATGTACTTGGATCATAAATATCTGTATTGAGACTACAAAACTCTTCTCTTAACAAATTTATCACATAAAACAATCCATTGATCTTAAAACGAAATTTTCAAGTCAGTTCCCTAAGCATGATTTCATTTATTTCACAAAACTAAAACAAATCGTGTCAAATAAATAAAAGTTCATGCCATGAAAGTTTTAGATCTTGATGATACCTTTCCAATGATATATTCCATTCTCAAAATGGGGATTGGAATCAAAAGTTATCACAAAAATACCATAATATTTTTCCATATTGTAGCTTTATTTCAAAAATATGAACCAAAAAACACAAAATCAACGAAAATGTATAACAACTTTGTACATCTTAATCAGACCTTTCTAATTGTATAAGGCACACCCCAAATGGAGTTCAAAATCAAAAGTTATCATGAAAATATTGAAAGAATATTTTTCTCATCGACGAACCTTTTAGAACGTTTTTGGTGCACGGAAAAAAAATGTTATTTTTGACTATCAAGGGTCTAGAAAAAATTCTATTGGGGGTTTGGAAAAAATTGTTTCGGGGGTTTGGAAAAAGACATTATGGGGGTTTGGAAAAGGGTCTATTGGGGGTTTGGAAAAAAAATCATTTTCCTTTCAGGGGTTTCAAACAACATCATTTTTGCATCAATGACCTACAAAATGGTTTGTTTATCACTCTTAGAGTATTTTTTTAAACTTCTCTGATATCATTTTTTATCATTTTAAACTTGGTTTACTTTTTGTATTTGGATTTTTTTATTATTTTTTCTCTAAATCAAAACACTTTTAAACCTATATGAGATGCAACAAATTAATAAACTCAAACTGTATGAAATATTTTTACAAAAAATCAAATAAAAGGTGGTACCCAAAAAATTAGAATTTTAAGGTGTGTTATGTAGTCAAGAAATGACGATTCATTGGACAAAACCAACAACTCTAACTATACGTCTAATCACAAAAAACCAATTTCAAGTAATATATACTTAAAAAAAGAAGAGAAAACGTAAACCACCCATAGATTCTTCTGTACGTAATTAGATGTCATTCTTTACCTTGTCATGGGGATCTGATTTTTTAATCAATCACAAAAGATAAGTCATTTTGATAACTGACATGTACTTTGAAAATGAAACCACTTTAGATCCAACTTCTAGTATAAGGGAATATTTTGTATAATCTCTAAGCAACCTTATCACCCTTCTATTGTCATTCCATTGGCAACAAACATCCATAGTCCTGACATAGTCACCCCGATATCAAAGACCTTACTCCACTGCTAGTGAGTGTCCATAGCCCCAATGGATTTATTTGCATTTCCTCATTAACAAACATGTTCCACAAAGTTCTTTCTCTTGGTATCTCTTTTTCTTTTTTCTTTTTTTAAATAATAATTTACTCAAGGAGAAACATGTGAATAATAATTGAATATGAGGGTGATACTTGTTGATGAAGACATGAATTGGGTTGCTAGGATTTAAAGCTTACCCATTATGGAAGAAGCAATAAATTTATTAGTTTCCCTTCATCATTTAGATCATGATTTCTAAATTATATGACTTGTTCTATCTTTTCATATTTTATAATAGTCATTACCACTACCAACAACATTGTATTTTTTCAAAATCACATATAAAAGAAACTATAAGTACTTTCTGACTCCTATTTATGCTCACTGTCAACTTACTTTACTTTTGATATTTAAAACACATAAGGTATTTCGCTGAGAACTATAATGTCTTGTTCCACTGACTAGAGGATGAAAACTTAACATCCCCCAAAAATTCTTTAGGGAAAAACAATGAAATCAAACAAGCAAATCATGCAAAGAAAAAATAAAAAAACAATAGTTAAATCATGAAAATCAAATATGAAAAAATAAAAATGAAACATATGTAAATCAAAACAACAAAACTATGATACAAAATTGCTTGTGAGAACAAATAGGTGAAGTAACACTTAAGGGATTCACATTTGATAGGAAGAGAACTAAGTTCACCTTCTCAACTTTGCAATCTGTATGAACCAACTCATATCCTTTTAGCATCTTGAAAATCCTTATTATAGCCTTATTCTTATCAAATTGATGCAGGAACATCACCTTCAAAGTCAACAACGCACATGTGGAAGCAAACAGAGGACATCTCAATGATGACAAAATTTCAAATCGAGCATTTAACTCATAATTTAATGAGTTGTTGAGATATTTTTGAATACAACATTTTAAATTGTAACTTGTTTGTAAAGTCTTGAAGGATTGCAAGAAATTGCAGATATGGAGTGTCGACTCTATCTGGAAATAACTAGTAGTTATTGTAATAGGACAGAGTAGGTAATAGCTTTGAATTTTGAAATGATAGTTTTCAGAATAGGATGAAAGATCTTGTTGAGCGGTCCTTAGTTGATTGTTGCATTGTAATAGGGGGAGAGATAATGTAAGAGACAGAGTAGAGCAGACAGAGTAGAATAACAGAAACACTATGTATTTTGTTTTCATGAATGAATAGAGAAGACATAAATTGTCCCAAATCCTTGGAATGGGTTCATTTCATGTGTGATTGAATGAATGTTATTCTGTGTGTATGATTTGTTACAATTCATTTCATGTATGAGGGTTTGAGAGATTAACTGTATGAGTTTTTGACGAAACTGGTTGAGTTTCAATCGTTTCTCTTCTGATACTTGTATGCAAGGTGTGCATCTCGAGAGTAAGAAGTGCGTCGACTAAGTCTAGGATTGATTTAGATAAGTTCAGAAAGAGAGTCAGAGAAACTCAGACCAGGTGCAAGGTGTGCACAACGTCAAGGAGCCAACAAGATTCGAAGAACCAGTGCAGAAGAATGTCGAGTGGGCGAGAAGAATTTTCTTGGCAAGAAAATCGTTCGAACTAAGTTATCCGAAATCCTAAGAACACAAGATGTGCATGGGAGATCGGAATCCTTCCAAGGGATAAAGCTCAAAAGAGATAGCACTTTCCACAAGTGTTAGCGAGATCCAGGAGTTGGACTTGCAAGAGAACCAAAGATTGAGTCTCTGAACTCTGAGAAATATTCTAAGTCTGGGAAGAACGTAAAGCTCAGGAGGGAGAGCACAGTGGTCATAGATCAACTGTAGAGGAGAAGATCTGGACCGTCGAAATCCACATCCAGATAGTGAGAAGTGAGCGGAGGAGGAAAATAGATTGGAGCCGTCAGATCTAGAAGTGTGTGGGCCAGTAGTCGTTGGATCTAGAAGAAAGCGCAAGGGATAAGTTCTGAAATGAATGGAACCATCCATCATCAGAGGTGACAGGTGGTAGCATATTTGGGGTGTTCATGGAACCGGACACCAGAATATTTGCAAGGAGAAGAGGAGTAAACTTGCGAAACATGAATTTACGATATCAAATATGAGTTGTTGGATCGAGTCAGGTTGTGGGTCATTGATTTGAAGCATTGGCATTTCGTCATTTCAGGAGTTAGAGGTTCAAAGGAGAGAACCATCCTAAATTCTCTAAACATGAAGTCTTGAATTCGTGAAGGAGGAACGTGGACCATTGGATCGCGGGATAGTGAGGGTTGTTGATCTAACAACAGGGAGAATTTCGGCATTTTGGGGATCAAAATATCTGTGATGAGAAGTCTTTCAACTTCGTGAATCATGAAGTCCCGAAATATATGGGAGCTGGGACCCAGTTCCTAGAGGAAGGTCACATTGTGTGCATAGGAGAGAGGGCTAGCACTGTTAGGCCCCTAGTTAGGTTTCGGGACTTGGAGGAGTCAGGTGTCTTGGAATGAAAATCCTCAACATCGTGAAATGTGATGCACCTATTGTGTAGGCTTGTGTTCACAGGGTTGTGGTCACATGGAGGGAGCTCATGCCTGGTGTTGTTCGCGCGGAATGAGTTCGCACTGGGACCTATGGATTTGTTCATTGAAGGTTCCAATAGAGAACTAAAGAGCCATTTTGGCTCATCAAGCGTTGAAGAACGATCCTTAGACTAGGAGGTCAGCAGACCCTGTTGAGGCAGAGGTAGGGGGTTTGCATCACAAATCCTCTTTTCACAAATTGTTGGTAACATGGTAGCAACTTATGATTGGGCATCTTCCTTTTTTATTCTTTGATCACATAATCTTGTAAATCTACACCCAAATTATATATTCCTTTCACATTCACTATATCAACATGTTTTATGACAACAACAATATCAAAAAAATCAATTGTATCAATTGTTTTATGAACTTAATGTTGGTTTGAACTTATGTAATTTATAAATATGTTGTTACCTAATATATTGTAAATTTTATTTTCATGCAAAACCAAATCAAACAGTTGTGTTTTAGGCATATCAGAAATTTTAGCAGTTAAGTTACCATCATAAGAATCCAAAGAAAAATTCCCAAGAATAGGAAATTCTGATAATAAAGGTTCATTAGTGGTCTCAATATTAGTTACTGTACTTTTCACATATATTTATCTATCAATTCTAATATTATTTGAATGTCCATTCCATGGTAGCCAGAGGCGTGACCAATCTGATGCAAAATATATTTGTAATTTCTACGCCTATTCCCTACTAAGTACAATACCATATGATTCAGGGATATCTACCATGTTGATATCAATCAACTAGTGAACTGTAGGATAGATGCTAAAATAATTAAAGCATCCTTCAACTCACCAATTACTTTAACTTCATATCTATCTAGTTGAGTGATGTGCGTTGAACATCTTGTTGGGAAAACATTCAACTTTTTGCAGATAGAGTATGGCATTACACTTGATGATGTTCTAGAGTCCATTAAACAATTATGCACATTCTGATTGAATATATCAAATTTTAGTAAGCAAGGAGGATTCATGGACTTAGATATTTCTTCCTTAGTAGTATTGATCATTGTTTTTGTGCATTATTGACTATTATTTTGTCTGTTATTTTCCCAGTGGTTAAAGGTTCTATGTCTTCTACTTTATTTTTAAAAAATATCATGTTTTTGTGGAACCTTACAAACATCGTACATTGAAATGTTTTATTTGATTTTCTTCATCTCTTACACCACATTGTATTTCAGAGGTTTAGAAAAGTTGAATGAAGATTTCTACACATCAAAAATTATAGGAAGAGGCTTAATAGTAGGGTTTGCAGGCCTTGTTTTCTTTGTGTTTGGATTTTGGGACATAACTATTTGTTTTTGTTGAAACATGGGTCCCATACTCTAATTTTGGACTACCTATCCTTATGCTACCACATCATCATCTTCAAACAAATTAATACTAGGAAATGCCTCTAATAGAACCATGGTTGTTTCAACAATTTTTTCAAAAGATGCTTCTTCCAATTTTTCTCTTGATTTTTCACCATATCCTTCTACTTGTGCACACTCATCCAAAAGTCTATTTGTCACCAAATTCATTTCATTTATCCATTATGGGAAATGTTTCTCAGAATGGGTAGTTTGATGAAAGTTACAGTAGTTGTCCATGGCCACTCTTCCTAAGTCAAGGTTCAAATTGGTAGGTGGTTGTTCTATAACTATGGGGAGAGTAGGTACTCTCACAAATGGCCTATATGGTTTTTTATTTGAGGCGCCTTCTCTAATTCTTCACTTTATATAAACTATTTCATTGGACAACTTTTTAATCATTCTTTGCATGGATTCCATATCCATGAAATCCTTCTCTCTACCCTCTGTAGGTTGCTTTGGTAAGATAAGATCCCTTTTGAGTGGTATTATATATATTTTTCTAAGATTTGTTTGTCCTTCCCTACAACCCTTCATGTCAAATAGCATCTTCTTTGGTTCTTCAATATTCAAGGATAAATCATTTTTACCTGCTCTTTTGAAAAATATCGAAATTGAGGTTGGTAAAGTATTAGTTAAATACTTCAATTTGTAGCTCTAGTGTAGAAGTCGTTCCTTCCTAAAATTTGTTTAGAACTATTGTAAATCTCTGATTAAAGTCCTTAACTTTTTCTTTAGGGTCCATGACCAGAGCAAACAATTCTACCATTAGTGCACTAGTAGTAGTTTCTTCTCTAAATTTGTCTATGAAGGATTTTTTAAAATCAATCCAATTAGTGATGGATCCCATAGGTAAGTTAAAATACCAAGTAGAGGCTAAATTTTCATAGGTATAAGGGAAAATATGACAAACTACATCTTCAAATTGCACATTCATTAATATAATGGGAAGAATAAATTACTTGACATGGTCTTCTGGTAGGCCAAATGTTTCAAGAACATACTTAGGAAGCAAATTTTTAGGGTGTTTAGGAAAATTTTGAAGTTGTCTAGGTAAAGCCAAAGCATATTTGGTAAACTAGGGTTGATTAACATTATGATTATTGGCCATATTTTTAGGATCTGAGTCTAAACCTTTTGATTCCGAGTCAATTTTTTCTTGATAATCAGATTGTATGCTTTCAGGTGGAGTTATGGTAAGATTGATAGGAGTAGTAGGAATTAAACCAAAAGGTTATTCAATTTATTCTAAGTATTATTCCACTAAACCTTTTGATGTGTGAACCAATGTATGTTCGAGAGTTGAGACTATGGTTCTAGTGGTACTTGTTTAACGAGGAAGTAATGGAGTCACGGGAAATGCACCAATTTTCCTAGCACAATATCATGGGATATGCCTAAAATAATTAACTTTCTTATTTGATTCTATGTATGGGATTGAAACAATATCCTTTCCAATATTATCCCTGCCCTCAGGTATTATTTTTTTTGAATTTTGACCTTCAAGATTAGGAATTTCTGAATATGGGTTGTTTGTATGACTTGCCATACAATGACCCTCCTTCTATTGCCAATTCTGTTGAGGGGGTTGGATTCATCATGCTCAACAGTAGGGATTAAACCTAAGGATGAGGCCTAAGTAAACTCCTCCCTATTTGGTATGGAATAATCATCCGAGTTAATGGTCCGCCAATTGTTTGATAGGCTTTAAAAGTTTTTTTATTTTGTTTTTTCCATTATTTTTATTGTTTGTAATTGTATAGTTATCCATTGCATAAAAGAAATAAACTAAGGAGTTTGGAGAAATTTGTGTTGAGGATAGCCTATGGAAATAGTCAATGAAAAGGATCTGAGGCTTTAGAGTCTTGAAGAAGTAATTCCACTAAGAACATATCACTGATCAAAATATTATCTAGGAAACAATCAACTAACTAATAATAGAAGTGAATAAACTTATACCAATGGGATAACCAAAAGTAATTCCACAATATCCCATATAACAAAAAACGAAGAGTAACTAATAAAGAAAATTATCATTTACTGAAAGTATCCAACAATTCATTCAAACAAATAATATAACTTAATAGCATAACATTTAAGCAATTGTAGTATAATCCACGATGATGAATAAACACACAAAAATTCAGCAAACCAAAATTTCTTGACTCCAAAGAGTTTCTAAATTCATACTTGAAATAGTTTTATGCTTACAATCCTATTGAAATCACTCTAGAGATCAAAGACCCTTTACTAGGAGGTCAATCTCTTTTTTTATAAGATAAAACCTAGTCTATTTATGAAATAAAATTAAAAACGACTTTGTAAAAATCCATGTAATATGCAACTTCAGTGACCATAAGTATTGATAAAATAGCCATGCAAAAGGTCATGTATCATCCACATCTCTAGTTAACTGGAAACTTCAATTCATACATGTTCAGCCTCATAAATATTTATTTGATTAAATAATTTGCTATGTTGTTCATTCTTTAACAATTTTATGCACACATCTTTCAATTTTATTTTCCATTTTAATCACATCGAACTCCAACTAAGATGTTGTTCAATCTTCAGTAATTAGGCACCACTAAAATTGGAATGTTCATGCGCCAAGTCAACACTTCCTCCATCTATGTTTTCGTGCTTTTGTTTGTCAGTTGATGAAAATCTATCAGTTTGTAGCATACCACATTAAAATCCTTCTCACGATGTTATACAATTTCCCTTGCCTATACGCGGATCATAATATACGTATATTAGCACTATAAAACTCTTCTCTTAAAAAATTTATTAGATAAAATAATACATTGATCTTAAAATGAAACATTCAAGTCACTTTCTCGAGTCTAATTTCCTTTATTTTGCAAACCTGAAACAAATCATGCCAAATCAATAAAATTTTATAACATAAAATTTTTCTATCTTGATGATACACTTCCAATGATATAATGCATTTTCAAAATGGGGATCAAAATCAAAAGTTATTATGAAAACACTGTAATTTATTTTTCCATAATGTATCTTTATTTCAAAAATATGAACCAAAAAACTTTGAATCAAGGAAAAATTATAACTATAAATTTGTATATCTCAACGATACCTTTCCAATGATATAAAACACACCCCAAATGGAGTTTTGAATCAAAAGTTACCGTGAAAATACCAAAAGGGTATTTTTTCTCATCGATGAACTTTTTAGAATGTTTTCGGTGCTCAGGAAAAAATGTCATTTTTGGCTATCGAGGGTTTGGAAAAATGTCTATTAGGGGTTTGGAAAAAACTTCATTTTCCTTTTGAGGGTTTCCAAAAAGCATCATTTGTCTTTCAAGGGTTTCCAAAAAACATTTTTTTTTTGCATCAATGACCTACAAAATGGTTTGTTTAGCACTCTTAGAGTATTCTTTTAAACTTCCCCAATATCAGTTTTTATCATTTTAAACTTGGTTTATTTTTTTCATTTGGAATATTTTTAGTTTTTCTCTAAGTAAAGACACTTTTCAACCTATATGAGATGCATAAAAATCAATAAACTCAAACTATATGAAATTTGTTTTAAAAAAATCAAATAAAAGGTGGAACCCAAAAATTTGAAATTTTAGGGTGTGTTGTGTATTCAACAAGGATGTATCCTGATCCTAAGATACATGATCAAATACAAGCACAATCAATATTATATAGGCAAGGGATTGACAATGCTTTCACTATGACTAGGGCGATACAGGATATGTGCCATCCATAGGTCACCCATGCTCAGTGGTAGTTTCTCCATGGGTATGAGACACCTCATTTCAAATCACGATGTTGAATCAGGTATGTAGGGCATCACACATATTTTTATTTTTTATGTACCTTTGTAAATTATTACATGTAAATTTTTGCATTAATATAATATTATTTTCATGTAAAAAGATAGGTCACTAGTGCATCAACATGTGAGAGGAGTTGGACCACACATGATTTCATCCATAGCAAGAAGATAAACAATTTAGGAGCTAGCAAATTGGTAGATCTAGCTAGCATTCATTGAAATTTACACTTGTGGATGAAATATTTGGAGGGGAAGACATCCACTT
>ML779658.1:814205-839964 GCA_009831015.1 Picea engelmannii
GTTCAATCTCATAAATATTTCCTTGATTAAATAATTCACCATGATGTTCTTTCTTAAGATATCTCATGCATACATCTTTCAATTTGATTTTCTATTTTAGGCACGACGAACTCTAGCTGATATGTTTTTCAATATTCAATAATTAGCCACCACTGAAATTGGAATGGTCATGCACCTAGTCAATAATTCCTCCAACTCTACTCTTGTGCTTGTGTTTGTTAGTTGATAGAAATCTACCAGTTTGCAGAATACCACATTGAAATCCTTTTGACCAAGATATATGATTTACCTTGTATGTACTTGGATCATAAATATCTGTATTGAGACTACAAAACTCTTCTCTTAACAAATTTATCACATAAAACAATCCATTGATCTTAAAACGAAATTTTCAAGTCAGTTCCCTAAGCATGATTTCATTTATTTCACAAAACTAAAACAAATCGTGTCAAATAAATAAAAGTTCATGCCATGAAAGTTTTAGATCTTGATGATACCTTTCCAATGATATATTCCATTCTCAAAATGGGGATTGGAATCAAAAGTTATCACAAAAATACCATAATATTTTTCCATATTGTAGCTTTATTTCAAAAATATGAACCAAAAAACACAAAATCAACGAAAATGTATAACAACTTTGTACATCTTAATCAGACCTTTCTAATTGTATAAGGCACACCCCAAATGGAGTTCAAAATCAAAAGTTATCATGAAAATATTGAAAGAATATTTTTCTCATCGACGAACCTTTTAGAACGTTTTTGGTGCACGGAAAAAAAATGTTATTTTTGACTATCAAGGGTCTAGAAAAAATTCTATTGGGGGTTTGGAAAAAATTGTTTCGGGGGTTTGGAAAAAGACATTATGGGGGTTTGGAAAAGGGTCTATTGGGGGTTTGGAAAAAAAATCATTTTCCTTTCAGGGGTTTCAAACAACATCATTTTTGCATCAATGACCTACAAAATGGTTTGTTTATCACTCTTAGAGTATTTTTTTAAACTTCTCTGATATCATTTTTTATCATTTTAAACTTGGTTTACTTTTTGTATTTGGATTTTTTTATTATTTTTTCTCTAAATCAAAACACTTTTAAACCTATATGAGATGCAACAAATTAATAAACTCAAACTGTATGAAATATTTTTACAAAAAATCAAATAAAAGGTGGTACCCAAAAAATTAGAATTTTAAGGTGTGTTATGTAGTCAAGAAATGACGATTCATTGGACAAAACCAACAACTCTAACTATACGTCTAATCACAAAAAACCAATTTCAAGTAATATATACTTAAAAAAAGAAGAGAAAACGTAAACCACCCATAGATTCTTCTGTACGTAATTAGATGTCATTCTTTACCTTGTCATGGGGATCTGATTTTTTAATCAATCACAAAAGATAAGTCATTTTGATAACTGACATGTACTTTGAAAATGAAACCACTTTAGATCCAACTTCTAGTATAAGGGAATATTTTGTATAATCTCTAAGCAACCTTATCACCCTTCTATTGTCATTCCATTGGCAACAAACATCCATAGTCCTGACATAGTCACCCCGATATCAAAGACCTTACTCCACTGCTAGTGAGTGTCCATAGCCCCAATGGATTTATTTGCATTTCCTCATTAACAAACATGTTCCACAAAGTTCTTTCTCTTGGTATCTCTTTTTCTTTTTTCTTTTTTTAAATAATAATTTACTCAAGGAGAAACATGTGAATAATAATTGAATATGAGGGTGATACTTGTTGATGAAGACATGAATTGGGTTGCTAGGATTTAAAGCTTACCCATTATGGAAGAAGCAATAAATTTATTAGTTTCCCTTCATCATTTAGATCATGATTTCTAAATTATATGACTTGTTCTATCTTTTCATATTTTATAATAGTCATTACCACTACCAACAACATTGTATTTTTTCAAAATCACATATAAAAGAAACTATAAGTACTTTCTGACTCCTATTTATGCTCACTGTCAACTTACTTTACTTTTGATATTTAAAACACATAAGGTATTTCGCTGAGAACTATAATGTCTTGTTCCACTGACTAGAGGATGAAAACTTAACATCCCCCAAAAATTCTTTAGGGAAAAACAATGAAATCAAACAAGCAAATCATGCAAAGAAAAAATAAAAAAACAATAGTTAAATCATGAAAATCAAATATGAAAAAATAAAAATGAAACATATGTAAATCAAAACAACAAAACTATGATACAAAATTGCTTGTGAGAACAAATAGGTGAAGTAACACTTAAGGGATTCACATTTGATAGGAAGAGAACTAAGTTCACCTTCTCAACTTTGCAATCTGTATGAACCAACTCATATCCTTTTAGCATCTTGAAAATCCTTATTATAGCCTTATTCTTATCAAATTGATGCAGGAACATCACCTTCAAAGTCAACAACGCACATGTGGAAGCAAACAGAGGACATCTCAATGATGACAAAATTTCAAATCGAGCATTTAACTCATAATTTAATGAGTTGTTGAGATATTTTTGAATACAACATTTTAAATTGTAACTTGTTTGTAAAGTCTTGAAGGATTGCAAGAAATTGCAGATATGGAGTGTCGACTCTATCTGGAAATAACTAGTAGTTATTGTAATAGGACAGAGTAGGTAATAGCTTTGAATTTTGAAATGATAGTTTTCAGAATAGGATGAAAGATCTTGTTGAGCGGTCCTTAGTTGATTGTTGCATTGTAATAGGGGGAGAGATAATGTAAGAGACAGAGTAGAGCAGACAGAGTAGAATAACAGAAACACTATGTATTTTGTTTTCATGAATGAATAGAGAAGACATAAATTGTCCCAAATCCTTGGAATGGGTTCATTTCATGTGTGATTGAATGAATGTTATTCTGTGTGTATGATTTGTTACAATTCATTTCATGTATGAGGGTTTGAGAGATTAACTGTATGAGTTTTTGACGAAACTGGTTGAGTTTCAATCGTTTCTCTTCTGATACTTGTATGCAAGGTGTGCATCTCGAGAGTAAGAAGTGCGTCGACTAAGTCTAGGATTGATTTAGATAAGTTCAGAAAGAGAGTCAGAGAAACTCAGACCAGGTGCAAGGTGTGCACAACGTCAAGGAGCCAACAAGATTCGAAGAACCAGTGCAGAAGAATGTCGAGTGGGCGAGAAGAATTTTCTTGGCAAGAAAATCGTTCGAACTAAGTTATCCGAAATCCTAAGAACACAAGATGTGCATGGGAGATCGGAATCCTTCCAAGGGATAAAGCTCAAAAGAGATAGCACTTTCCACAAGTGTTAGCGAGATCCAGGAGTTGGACTTGCAAGAGAACCAAAGATTGAGTCTCTGAACTCTGAGAAATATTCTAAGTCTGGGAAGAACGTAAAGCTCAGGAGGGAGAGCACAGTGGTCATAGATCAACTGTAGAGGAGAAGATCTGGACCGTCGAAATCCACATCCAGATAGTGAGAAGTGAGCGGAGGAGGAAAATAGATTGGAGCCGTCAGATCTAGAAGTGTGTGGGCCAGTAGTCGTTGGATCTAGAAGAAAGCGCAAGGGATAAGTTCTGAAATGAATGGAACCATCCATCATCAGAGGTGACAGGTGGTAGCATATTTGGGGTGTTCATGGAACCGGACACCAGAATATTTGCAAGGAGAAGAGGAGTAAACTTGCGAAACATGAATTTACGATATCAAATATGAGTTGTTGGATCGAGTCAGGTTGTGGGTCATTGATTTGAAGCATTGGCATTTCGTCATTTCAGGAGTTAGAGGTTCAAAGGAGAGAACCATCCTAAATTCTCTAAACATGAAGTCTTGAATTCGTGAAGGAGGAACGTGGACCATTGGATCGCGGGATAGTGAGGGTTGTTGATCTAACAACAGGGAGAATTTCGGCATTTTGGGGATCAAAATATCTGTGATGAGAAGTCTTTCAACTTCGTGAATCATGAAGTCCCGAAATATATGGGAGCTGGGACCCAGTTCCTAGAGGAAGGTCACATTGTGTGCATAGGAGAGAGGGCTAGCACTGTTAGGCCCCTAGTTAGGTTTCGGGACTTGGAGGAGTCAGGTGTCTTGGAATGAAAATCCTCAACATCGTGAAATGTGATGCACCTATTGTGTAGGCTTGTGTTCACAGGGTTGTGGTCACATGGAGGGAGCTCATGCCTGGTGTTGTTCGCGCGGAATGAGTTCGCACTGGGACCTATGGATTTGTTCATTGAAGGTTCCAATAGAGAACTAAAGAGCCATTTTGGCTCATCAAGCGTTGAAGAACGATCCTTAGACTAGGAGGTCAGCAGACCCTGTTGAGGCAGAGGTAGGGGGTTTGCATCACAAATCCTCTTTTCACAAATTGTTGGTAACATGGTAGCAACTTATGATTGGGCATCTTCCTTTTTTATTCTTTGATCACATAATCTTGTAAATCTACACCCAAATTATATATTCCTTTCACATTCACTATATCAACATGTTTTATGACAACAACAATATCAAAAAAATCAATTGTATCAATTGTTTTATGAACTTAATGTTGGTTTGAACTTATGTAATTTATAAATATGTTGTTACCTAATATATTGTAAATTTTATTTTCATGCAAAACCAAATCAAACAGTTGTGTTTTAGGCATATCAGAAATTTTAGCAGTTAAGTTACCATCATAAGAATCCAAAGAAAAATTCCCAAGAATAGGAAATTCTGATAATAAAGGTTCATTAGTGGTCTCAATATTAGTTACTGTACTTTTCACATATATTTATCTATCAATTCTAATATTATTTGAATGTCCATTCCATGGTAGCCAGAGGCGTGACCAATCTGATGCAAAATATATTTGTAATTTCTACGCCTATTCCCTACTAAGTACAATACCATATGATTCAGGGATATCTACCATGTTGATATCAATCAACTAGTGAACTGTAGGATAGATGCTAAAATAATTAAAGCATCCTTCAACTCACCAATTACTTTAACTTCATATCTATCTAGTTGAGTGATGTGCGTTGAACATCTTGTTGGGAAAACATTCAACTTTTTGCAGATAGAGTATGGCATTACACTTGATGATGTTCTAGAGTCCATTAAACAATTATGCACATTCTGATTGAATATATCAAATTTTAGTAAGCAAGGAGGATTCATGGACTTAGATATTTCTTCCTTAGTAGTATTGATCATTGTTTTTGTGCATTATTGACTATTATTTTGTCTGTTATTTTCCCAGTGGTTAAAGGTTCTATGTCTTCTACTTTATTTTTAAAAAATATCATGTTTTTGTGGAACCTTACAAACATCGTACATTGAAATGTTTTATTTGATTTTCTTCATCTCTTACACCACATTGTATTTCAGAGGTTTAGAAAAGTTGAATGAAGATTTCTACACATCAAAAATTATAGGAAGAGGCTTAATAGTAGGGTTTGCAGGCCTTGTTTTCTTTGTGTTTGGATTTTGGGACATAACTATTTGTTTTTGTTGAAACATGGGTCCCATACTCTAATTTTGGACTACCTATCCTTATGCTACCACATCATCATCTTCAAACAAATTAATACTAGGAAATGCCTCTAATAGAACCATGGTTGTTTCAACAATTTTTTCAAAAGATGCTTCTTCCAATTTTTCTCTTGATTTTTCACCATATCCTTCTACTTGTGCACACTCATCCAAAAGTCTATTTGTCACCAAATTCATTTCATTTATCCATTATGGGAAATGTTTCTCAGAATGGGTAGTTTGATGAAAGTTACAGTAGTTGTCCATGGCCACTCTTCCTAAGTCAAGGTTCAAATTGGTAGGTGGTTGTTCTATAACTATGGGGAGAGTAGGTACTCTCACAAATGGCCTATATGGTTTTTTATTTGAGGCGCCTTCTCTAATTCTTCACTTTATATAAACTATTTCATTGGACAACTTTTTAATCATTCTTTGCATGGATTCCATATCCATGAAATCCTTCTCTCTACCCTCTGTAGGTTGCTTTGGTAAGATAAGATCCCTTTTGAGTGGTATTATATATATTTTTCTAAGATTTGTTTGTCCTTCCCTACAACCCTTCATGTCAAATAGCATCTTCTTTGGTTCTTCAATATTCAAGGATAAATCATTTTTACCTGCTCTTTTGAAAAATATCGAAATTGAGGTTGGTAAAGTATTAGTTAAATACTTCAATTTGTAGCTCTAGTGTAGAAGTCGTTCCTTCCTAAAATTTGTTTAGAACTATTGTAAATCTCTGATTAAAGTCCTTAACTTTTTCTTTAGGGTCCATGACCAGAGCAAACAATTCTACCATTAGTGCACTAGTAGTAGTTTCTTCTCTAAATTTGTCTATGAAGGATTTTTTAAAATCAATCCAATTAGTGATGGATCCCATAGGTAAGTTAAAATACCAAGTAGAGGCTAAATTTTCATAGGTATAAGGGAAAATATGACAAACTACATCTTCAAATTGCACATTCATTAATATAATGGGAAGAATAAATTACTTGACATGGTCTTCTGGTAGGCCAAATGTTTCAAGAACATACTTAGGAAGCAAATTTTTAGGGTGTTTAGGAAAATTTTGAAGTTGTCTAGGTAAAGCCAAAGCATATTTGGTAAACTAGGGTTGATTAACATTATGATTATTGGCCATATTTTTAGGATCTGAGTCTAAACCTTTTGATTCCGAGTCAATTTTTTCTTGATAATCAGATTGTATGCTTTCAGGTGGAGTTATGGTAAGATTGATAGGAGTAGTAGGAATTAAACCAAAAGGTTATTCAATTTATTCTAAGTATTATTCCACTAAACCTTTTGATGTGTGAACCAATGTATGTTCGAGAGTTGAGACTATGGTTCTAGTGGTACTTGTTTAACGAGGAAGTAATGGAGTCACGGGAAATGCACCAATTTTCCTAGCACAATATCATGGGATATGCCTAAAATAATTAACTTTCTTATTTGATTCTATGTATGGGATTGAAACAATATCCTTTCCAATATTATCCCTGCCCTCAGGTATTATTTTTTTTGAATTTTGACCTTCAAGATTAGGAATTTCTGAATATGGGTTGTTTGTATGACTTGCCATACAATGACCCTCCTTCTATTGCCAATTCTGTTGAGGGGGTTGGATTCATCATGCTCAACAGTAGGGATTAAACCTAAGGATGAGGCCTAAGTAAACTCCTCCCTATTTGGTATGGAATAATCATCCGAGTTAATGGTCCGCCAATTGTTTGATAGGCTTTAAAAGTTTTTTTATTTTGTTTTTTCCATTATTTTTATTGTTTGTAATTGTATAGTTATCCATTGCATAAAAGAAATAAACTAAGGAGTTTGGAGAAATTTGTGTTGAGGATAGCCTATGGAAATAGTCAATGAAAAGGATCTGAGGCTTTAGAGTCTTGAAGAAGTAATTCCACTAAGAACATATCACTGATCAAAATATTATCTAGGAAACAATCAACTAACTAATAATAGAAGTGAATAAACTTATACCAATGGGATAACCAAAAGTAATTCCACAATATCCCATATAACAAAAAACGAAGAGTAACTAATAAAGAAAATTATCATTTACTGAAAGTATCCAACAATTCATTCAAACAAATAATATAACTTAATAGCATAACATTTAAGCAATTGTAGTATAATCCACGATGATGAATAAACACACAAAAATTCAGCAAACCAAAATTTCTTGACTCCAAAGAGTTTCTAAATTCATACTTGAAATAGTTTTATGCTTACAATCCTATTGAAATCACTCTAGAGATCAAAGACCCTTTACTAGGAGGTCAATCTCTTTTTTTATAAGATAAAACCTAGTCTATTTATGAAATAAAATTAAAAACGACTTTGTAAAAATCCATGTAATATGCAACTTCAGTGACCATAAGTATTGATAAAATAGCCATGCAAAAGGTCATGTATCATCCACATCTCTAGTTAACTGGAAACTTCAATTCATACATGTTCAGCCTCATAAATATTTATTTGATTAAATAATTTGCTATGTTGTTCATTCTTTAACAATTTTATGCACACATCTTTCAATTTTATTTTCCATTTTAATCACATCGAACTCCAACTAAGATGTTGTTCAATCTTCAGTAATTAGGCACCACTAAAATTGGAATGTTCATGCGCCAAGTCAACACTTCCTCCATCTATGTTTTCGTGCTTTTGTTTGTCAGTTGATGAAAATCTATCAGTTTGTAGCATACCACATTAAAATCCTTCTCACGATGTTATACAATTTCCCTTGCCTATACGCGGATCATAATATACGTATATTAGCACTATAAAACTCTTCTCTTAAAAAATTTATTAGATAAAATAATACATTGATCTTAAAATGAAACATTCAAGTCACTTTCTCGAGTCTAATTTCCTTTATTTTGCAAACCTGAAACAAATCATGCCAAATCAATAAAATTTTATAACATAAAATTTTTCTATCTTGATGATACACTTCCAATGATATAATGCATTTTCAAAATGGGGATCAAAATCAAAAGTTATTATGAAAACACTGTAATTTATTTTTCCATAATGTATCTTTATTTCAAAAATATGAACCAAAAAACTTTGAATCAAGGAAAAATTATAACTATAAATTTGTATATCTCAACGATACCTTTCCAATGATATAAAACACACCCCAAATGGAGTTTTGAATCAAAAGTTACCGTGAAAATACCAAAAGGGTATTTTTTCTCATCGATGAACTTTTTAGAATGTTTTCGGTGCTCAGGAAAAAATGTCATTTTTGGCTATCGAGGGTTTGGAAAAATGTCTATTAGGGGTTTGGAAAAAACTTCATTTTCCTTTTGAGGGTTTCCAAAAAGCATCATTTGTCTTTCAAGGGTTTCCAAAAAACATTTTTTTTTTGCATCAATGACCTACAAAATGGTTTGTTTAGCACTCTTAGAGTATTCTTTTAAACTTCCCCAATATCAGTTTTTATCATTTTAAACTTGGTTTATTTTTTTCATTTGGAATATTTTTAGTTTTTCTCTAAGTAAAGACACTTTTCAACCTATATGAGATGCATAAAAATCAATAAACTCAAACTATATGAAATTTGTTTTAAAAAAATCAAATAAAAGGTGGAACCCAAAAATTTGAAATTTTAGGGTGTGTTGTGTATTCAACAAGGATGTATCCTGATCCTAAGATACATGATCAAATACAAGCACAATCAATATTATATAGGCAAGGGATTGACAATGCTTTCACTATGACTAGGGCGATACAGGATATGTGCCATCCATAGGTCACCCATGCTCAGTGGTAGTTTCTCCATGGGTATGAGACACCTCATTTCAAATCACGATGTTGAATCAGGTATGTAGGGCATCACACATATTTTTATTTTTTATGTACCTTTGTAAATTATTACATGTAAATTTTTGCATTAATATAATATTATTTTCATGTAAAAAGATAGGTCACTAGTGCATCAACATGTGAGAGGAGTTGGACCACACATGATTTCATCCATAGCAAGAAGATAAACAATTTAGGAGCTAGCAAATTGGTAGATCTAGCTAGCATTCATTGAAATTTACACTTGTGGATGAAATATTTGGAGGGGAAGACATCCACTTAAAGGATAGTATGAGAGATTCCCCTTGTTTTTAGTGCACTTAGTCCAACTTCACAAGCACCAGTTGTGGGATCATCTTCCACATCCATGCATCATGTTAATGACGATGATCTCTTGCTTAGAGATATTCCAAAGGAGAGTGCTAACAATGATAATGCCTATATCATCACCCAATACACCAATTTTCATGATGATAATGAAGATTAGATCCTACACACCTTGAGATAGTTTTAGCTCTTCATTTATGATCATGATCATAACATTTTCAGTTCTATTAATAATTTGGTATAAACACTTAACTCCTACACTATGATTTAAATTTTTAACATCGGATGGTTGTGTTATTCTCATTTGACATGTTATGTTATGATTCCTCATTACTTTCCTTGCATTGCTTTGTATTATTTTTGTTGGTGGAAGCTCATGAAAGGTTTCTCAAACCCTTCATGTTTGAAAGTGGTTCCTTTATACATAACAAACTACCATTCTCATGTAAAACTGAGTCATTTGTTGTAGTATCTAATTCCATTTGTAGTGTTCATAACATGGTCAAAAATAATTTTCGAGGGGTTTTGGAGCTTTTGAATATAATAATTGTCCATTTCGATTTTCTAAAATTTTGAAAAAAGAGTACGTTTGAGTATTTGTAAGATGTATACTCCCAAATTTTTTCCATATGGGATTTTAGGTAATCATTTTTTTTATCTATATCGAATTGAATTCGAATTCAAACTTAGTAACTATGATTAAAATCATGAACATTAAAAATCTGTATAAAATGATAGTGGCTTCCATTTCTCAGTTCCAACAAGCATGCATTGCAATAAAAAAATAATCGCAACAATCCCAAACACTATCAATATGGTGATTAAATATTAATTTTTTTGTCTAACATCATTTTTCTTATCATAATTAGCAATTAAAAAAATACACTATCTTACTTTTTCACATTTCATGAATATATCCCAGTTATAAACAATTATGAGCTAACTATCAATGCTTTTCACATTTAATCAACTAATAAGCATACTTATATCAACTTTATAAACCATTGTAAGTTAACTATCATACATACATATTCACATCCACGTTATAACATGAGATATCACTTACACAATGGATTTATAATTTAAGTACTTTATAATGGACTAAAGTTTTATGTTCAATCTTGCCATGATTATTTTGTTTCACTAATTCAATCTTTAAAAGAGACTCAGACATGCTAGTTTTATTATTATTATTTTTTTAAATATTAATAAGAAATTATGGCTATAATAAAAAAAATAAAATCATTTATAAGTTAGAAAAAAAACATTTTACTTAATAAATACAAAATGAAAATATTTTAAAATTAATAAAATTATTCATAATAAAAAAATCATAAAAAATTACTTAATAAAAATTTTACCTTTAATTTGAACAAAAACTCTTTAACCCACATCACTTCAAACACATATACATCACATCAAACACATATTCATCACATAAAAAGAAAGTATATTTTATTCCAATTAAACAATAAAATGTACCCTTAAAATTATACCTACCACTTAAAACCCTCATTTTTCATGTCAAAGAGTATTTTCTATATATATGGATAAATGCTTTCTCCTTCATTTTTAACACAACATAATGTATATTAAAAAACAATCCAAATGATAAAGAGAATATATATATATATATATATATATATTAGATATTTCAGAAAATATTGATAATTATAATGGTATTGATTTTCTATCCACAACTATACTAAAAAAATATATTTAAAATAAAATATACAAATTAAAAATAAAATTTTAACACATCTTCGTTATTTTTTCAATTAAACTACTTCCCGATACATATCCCATGCCACAACTCCCATATCACATTGAAAATACATGTAACTACTCCATGATATTGCTCCATTACTCAAGAAGATCTTCGTGATAGACAAACTAAAAAAATTGGACACTATGTGATCATAGTTTCAAATTAGTAATATCGGTGGTATCGTTATTACAAAATCTCGCGGATGCTCATCCCATATCTCTTTCTTATTTATGTCTAACCTTGTCCCTTTCATGCCGACCTAATATCGGTGGTTTATACCATTTTACACGTGGCACATAATAATTTTACATGTCGTTGTCATAGTTTCTTCTTTGTCCTACACCTCTTCCCCATCTATCACGTGTTCCAATCAAGCTTCCTTAAGTCTCACTTATTATAAGTTCCTTGACACAAAACTCCCACCTATCCTCCTCATTCCATTAAGTTTTTCTTTGAGGTCCTATGGTTTCTTCTATTCCTAGATTTTTCTACAATCTCCCAAATTTAGCGATTTTATGCTTCCCCTTCACTTAATTTCCATGGTGAAATTTTCCATATCATTCCTTTGTTATCCTTCCCTCGTTCCTAGGTTTTCTCCATCGAAGTTTTATGGGAGGATGAGTCCTTCCTTTTTCCTAGCATGAATTTCCATATTCCTTCATTGTTTTATTCTTTCTTATAATCCATATTTCAATCGAAGTTTTATGGTTCATTAGATGTTCTTGTTTTCCCAAAAAAAAAAAAAAAATGTCTATGTCTTTCTTTACTCAACCAGGTGACATCCTTTCCAAGGTTGATTTATCCTCCTGACTTGAAATTGGATCCTAATGTTCAAGATAAGTTGAAAAGAAAAAAGTGTACATTATCTAGGGTTAATGCATTAGTTAAGTGGTTTAATGGATTGACTAAGGCTAAGTTAATTAAGTTAATTGAAGAAATTTACTAGGCATAGAATCAATTAGAGGACAAACTAATTGAATATAATTGACTTAGAAGAGTGACTTGTAAGGAACATTAATGATAAGAGAATAGTAGTAATGGATCATGCATGTTGATGGAGCATGTCAATAGGTACCAAGATAGTTAAATTAAATTATCGATGCACAATTTAGATAGGAGTATGGTTCATGACTAGTTGATTGATTAAGGATTTTGTCAATTGAAACATTGGTCGTCTAGCCAATGATTAATAGTTACCATGGAGCTTAATTGATCATAATGGTTTCTCTAGGGACATGTAATAACCCTCAATAGAATGACCTAGTGTGGGGATGAAGACTTGATTTGAAGCATCATGGTATTCCATGTGTGTACCACATCAACAATAACCATTGAAGTATTTGTTTTTTCATTTGGACAATTAACATTCATTACTCAAGGAAGGTGAATTGTTACTTAGTTGTAAAGTAGAGAAGTTGAACAATTGTAATTGATGCTTGGAAAAGGCACATAACAAGGTAGACTATGGGTTGAATATAGGGTGGGAGAGGCTTTTACAAAGGAGGATAATGTTGTAGATAAGCCAAGCTTCATAGTCATAGAGATTCTTGGGGTCCTAACCTCCTTGACACCCTAAGTAGATATATATGTAGATATATATGTTACTATGTATTGTTATTTATGGAAGGCATCTTTAGTAAATAAGGTCCCATGTAGTAGTTTGAAATCATTAAATGTAATAAGGCTTACTAGAAGGTTTATCCTACTAGAAAGATGTTTCTCTAAAACGTTCCTAAGAGGTAGAACGAATTATATAAAGATGTAAAATAAATGTAATTAGATGTCTTATGAAGTTAATTGTAATCAAATCTCTACTCAATTGGAGGTTTCCCCCTCAAAGGCACAAGTGAGCATTGTTGATAGTAATAAGGGTATATGATGCATGATCCCTCTCTTCTAGGGGCTGCGTGACCTCCCGGTCAAGGATCTTCAAATACTTGAGCCAAATCATCTCTTTGGGCCTCTCCTAGACCCAGACTTTAATTCACACATGTCCCTTGTTGTTACCCATGCAGGTTCAATTCACACGCGTGCCCTTTCCCTAACGCTTCTGGTAACTCTAAGTGGTGAGCACTAGCTCCTCTGCCAGGCTCTGCTTCCTTATGAACATAGGCTATGAACTCCAACGGGCCCCCTTCGTGACTTCGGGCTTTGGTTGTTTCAAGTACAGTTGATTCCATTTTCCCCGAACTTTGCACTGACGAAATCACCCAAACAAGATCTACGGCCTACGCTTCTCCAACAACCAATGGTTGTGATTCACTTCAGAACTTCGACTTCGGGAGTTCCGAATGTTCCAACACCATTTTCCGCCGAAGTGCTTCGTACTTGGAGCTATGGATCCAATGCCATGTGATCACCTCGACCAACGATCGAGATCCATCCCTTGTCCCTACTTCGGATGACTTCCAGTCAACGCTCCCTACTCCTCTTTATCCTGGAATGTAACTCCTTCGAAGTGATAGAACTATGAAGTCTCTGATCTAGTGACACACATCTTTCTTCAACTAATGGTCACGATGAACTCCACGCTTCAGCCTTCGGGAGTTCTCAATCCACCCAACCCCACTTTTCTTCGAAGTGGTTCTCCTCTGAAATGAAGGATCTGTTGACACCTTTCCTATGCTAATGGGCAACTTGGATGGACTCCGATGCTCCGGCCTTCGAGATTTCTCACTCCACCCAATTCCACTTTTCTCTGGAGTGTACGACCTACAAAGTGAGGGATCCTCTGACACCTATCCCTCCTTATCTGATGGCTTAGATGAAATCTGACCTTCGGGAGTTCTTGCTCCACCCAACTTGCTTTCCTCTTGGAGTGAATTTTCTCCAAAGTTGCAGATCTTCCACCATGCGTCCTTTTCCAATGGATGGCTGGGATGACTTCGAGACTTCAGGCTTCAGAATTCCTCACTATTCCACACTCCAATTTATCCAAAGTGATCCTACTCCGGAGTGCAGGATCTGATGACACTTGTCCTCACTAATGGATGACCTAGATCTTCTTCAGCTCCCAACGATTTCGGGAGTTTTTTCTACCTCCACACCTTGGATCTTACAGAGTATTGTTGCTCCGAATTCCATGATTCACTGACACACATCCCTCTCAGATTGAAAACCACGATTTACTTTGCTACTTCGATATTCAGGGATTTTCAAAGCTCGATACAATCCTCCAGAGTGTCTCTTCTCCAAAGTTAATGATCAATTGCCATGTGCCTTCTTGTTCCAATGGATAAGATCTACTTCGGTACGTAGGGACTTTGGCGATTCTTCAACCACCTCGTTTGAAATCTCCTGGAGTGAAATTCCTCTGGAGTTTCATATCTCACTCCACGTGTCCCTCCATAGCATGAACGACTAGGATGAGCTCCAAGCTTCAGAGCTTCGACGATTTTGCTCGCTGCTCACCTAGAATATCCTGGAGTGAAATTCCTCCAGACTTCCATATATTTCGCCACCTGTCCCTTTGGATGATGGACGGTCCCGATCCACTTCGAGACTTCAGTACTTCGGCGAGTCCGCTCTCATGTGCACTTAAAGAGATTTAAAAATCGTTCACTTACCTGGATCCGACGGATGTCGATCCTCCACGCTCAGATCCAATGGTTGGGATCTGTTCTTCTCCTATGCGCACTCCTTTTGATGTGTGGACGTGGAATTTAATGGTCCATATCTCTCTTTTCAACTCGATCCAACTACTGTCATCGCTCCTCCTCCCAAGATTTTAATTTCTCCCAAATTGGAAGAATTTGTAAGTATTCAAAGGTTTCATATTTTGAATCTTCTCATGCGAGACTGACTAATTAGGTCTCATCTATGCTTCTAAAACGCTATCCCTCCTTGAGCTTTTCTAATGTAATTTTACATCGTCCCTTGTGCACACTTACGCCTTCACTATGCAAACTTGCATTATTCTTCCTGACCTTTCGAACTTGCTCAGTATCCTAAGGGTCTCGTCCTCAGCTTCCTTCAAAGGACTTTCTGGTGCCCTCCTGGAAGATTCTGCACTCTTCCTATTGAGCTTTTGAACTTGGAGTAGGTTCACACCTCTACGCACTCCTTGCACTCAACTAAGCCTTCAGACGACATCTTTCAACACTTTGTCTAAGTGTTGGTCTAGTGCACTCCTTGCACAGGTCTTCCTTCAGGATCCTGATCTCTTTGAGTTTCAACAACGCACTCATTGCGTTCGCTCAATGCAAACTTGTAGAGCTCTTCCCCAGAGTGTTCAACAACTTTGTTTCTCATAGACTTCCTCCAACACTTCAGAACATGTTGGTTCTTTGCACTCCTTGAACCTACTCAAAGCACTCCTTCCTGATCCTTTCCTTCAGAGTTTTCAACAACTCTGAAGTACTTCTCCTTCAACATATTTCCAGAGTATTCAATAACTATGGGGTGTCCTCCCTGACACTCTCCTCTCTAAACTCGAAACAAAGTTTCCTCGTGCACACCTTGCACCCTCTCAATGCCCACCTAGTAGAGATCTACAGAATATTCAAGAACTATGTTTTATGTGCCTTCTCTGCACAGTTTCTCCTCTAAGGTATTCAGTAACCTTGAGGATCCTCTCTGAGTTTGTAATTATCATAGTGTGCCCTCCTAGCACATTCTCCTATGAATTCGATTTTAAATTCAGATGTGCACTCCTTGCATTGTCTCATAGAGTTCTTAATACTCTATCGTTCACTCCTTGCACTTAGCCTAAAAGAACCCAGAATAACCCAACAAACTCACAGACAGATAGTGAAGTCTATCTTATCCTTGCAAATGAAATCTATCACATACATCTGCAACATGTATTCATAAAACACAGAGATGAAATTCATAAAACAAACATTCACCACACAGAAACTCATAAACAGTGAAATATGCTCTTTTATATTAATATCTTAATGTTTGGCTACAATATTTGCAAGCTCCAACTACAATAGAGTCTCAGTTCTCTCCTCCTTCTCTGAACTCGAATAATATGATAATTGATTACAATAATTTTACAAAAGAGGGGCTCCTCGAGCCTTCCCTCCAAACTACACTAGTGATGTCTAATCACCATTAAAACACCTATCTACTGAGGCTTATTACAATAAATGAAAATCTATTCCAAATCATATCTATATCAACCTACCGTCAACCATTAAAGGTGACTCTATCTACAGCCTTTACAAAGGCATCAACTCACTTTGCTCAAGCCTTACAACATTTAATAACAATTTATTACATTGAATTTTTAACTTCAAGGAAAAATGAGAGGGTTGGTGCCTCTCTCCCTACTTGAATGCATGATGATGTGTTGAATAGATGGTGCTTGCTGAGGTGGAAAGGATGCTCCTGCCTCATACTCCATTGTTGGGAAAATCATGAGCTCCTCTGCTCCACTATTGAAATCCTCCTGGATCCCAAAAATTTTTCTGGAGCTATCCACCTTCTCCTCTACTATGTTGTTGTTGCTTCTTCCCTGCTATTTCTACAGGTTCTCCTCCATTCAAACTCCTCCTGCTGATAGCTTCTTCTGCTAAAATTGACATCAGCTCTCTGATCTCTTCTATCTCTCTGTCCATCTTTTCCACTAGCTGGCTCCTTGGAAGTCTTCCTTTCTTCTGCATTTCCTCATGCTGAGATAAGGGCAGATCATCCTGATCTCCCATGTTGTCTCCATCACTTGTGGGCTTGAAGTGCCACTTTCTTGCAGACTCTAGTTCTTCAGGCTCCTTACTAAGTTGTTTCTTAGTTATCTCTTCTGATAGATTGGCTTCTTCCAATTCTACTACTGGTATATCTCCATCTTCCTCCAGCTACTCCTCATGCTAGAATTTTGTTCCAATCTGCATGAATGTATCTTGGAAGCCTCCTTCTGGTTATGGATTGTTCAACCAATCCTCTAGCATATCCAACTCTTGCTCCAACTGAGTGAGCATCATAACTATATGCTCCTCTTCTTCTGTCGGGGAAGATTTTGATGTTTTCTCCCTCTCCTCCTCTATAACAGTCTTTGATGGATGTCTTTCTTCTGCGGCACCTGCAACACATATGCTAGCCTCTGCTTGGCTAGTTGGAAGGAATATTATGATTCCCCCAATGATCAGAATTCTCCTCTGATCCTCCTCTGTCGGCACCCCTTTCTGATATGAACTTATCTCCGAGTTATCAAGACTCTCAGACAGTCTTATTTTGTCTCCCTTTCCCACCTGGCAACTTGGGATTTCACTTCTTCCCTCTTGTCAGTCTATGATATCTTCATATGATACCATTTCATTTCCTACCTGGCAATCCGAATTTTCTTCACTACCCTCCTGGTAGTTCATGAGATCCTCCATTAATCTCATCTCATTGCCCACCTGGCAACTTGAAAATTCATCTATGCCCTCCTAGCAGTTTATGAGATCAACCGATCTCACTTCCTCCTTACTGAGGTTCTCCCCAACTTATGGCTCACAAATGTAAACCATTTTCTCCTCTGTGTCACTGAGGGTTTCAACTTCCCTCAACCACCTCCTCAACAACTATTGTTGCCTCCTGGAAAATAACTTATGGATAGGCCACTTTTCTCTCTGCTTCATTGGCCATTCATACTTCCAGTGCACATGTGCCTCTTGTCGAATCTTCAACGCCAACCTCTCCATTTCTTCTCTTATCTCCTCGATCTCTTTATCCATCTCTTCTTTGTTTTCCTGTCGGTGGTCCTTGCCTTGACCATGCCTATGGAATTCAGTAGCCATTTTCCTCCTCTTCCTAGCCTCCTGGAAAGTCTGTTAGTTACCCTACAACTGAGAGCACCTCCATATTTTTCTTGCAGCCCACCTAACTATCTACTGACTGTTGTTGATAACATAACCTAAATTTTGTGCTCTGGTACCACTTGATGGTATCATACTATCTCCTTTATCTCCTTTTCCTACATAAATTAAATATGTGGCCCTAATACCACTTGATGGTATCAGACATAACCTTTTCCTAGACTTTGATACCACTTGATGAAAGACCCCTCTCTTTTAGGGGCTGCGCGACCTCCTGGTCAAGGATATTCAAATACTTGAGCTGAATAATCTCTTCGGGCCTCTTCTAGACCCAGAATTAAATTCACATAGGCCCCTTGCTTTTACCCAAGAAGGTTCGATTCACCTGTGCTCCCTTTCCTTGGTGCTTCTGGTAACTCTAAGTGGTGAGCGCTAGCTCCTCTTCTATTTCTTGCTTCCTTATGACCAAAGACTATGACCTCCGGCTGGCCCCCTTCACAACTTTGGGCTTCGACTGTTTCGAGTGCAGCTGATTCCCTTTTCCCCGAATTCCAGACCGAAGAAATCACTCAAACAAGATCTACGACCCATGCTTCTCCAACAACCAACAGTTGTGATTCACTTTAGAAATTCAGCTTCGGGAGTTCTGAATGTTCCAACACCTTTTCCCCCCAAAGTGCTTTGTATTGAAAGCTATGGATCCAATGCCACATGCTCACCTCGACCAACATTCAATATCTGTCCCTTGTCCCTACTTCGGACAACTTTTAGTCAACGCTCTCTGCTCCTCTTTCTCCTGGAGTGTAAATCCTCTGAAGTGACAGACCTCCGAAGTCTCTGATATGGTGACACACATCCTTCTCCAACTAATGGTCATGATGAACTCCGCACTTCAACCTTCGATATTTCTCAATCAACATGACCCCACTTTTATCTAAAGTGGTTCTCCTTCGAAATGAAGGATCTATTGACACCTGTCCTCTGTTAATGGATGGCTTGGACTCCAACACTCTAGCCTTCAGGAGTTCTCACTCCACCCAATTCCACTTTTCTTAGGAGTGTACAACCTTCGAAGTGAGGGATCATGTCCCTCCTTATCTTATGGTTCATATGAACTCCAGCCTTCAGGAGTTCTTTCTCTACCTAGCTTGCTTTCCTCTTGGAGTGACTTTTCTCCAAAGTGGCAGATCTTCCACCACGCATCCTTTTCCAATGGACGGTTGGGATGACTTCAAAACTCCGGGCTTCGAGATTCCTCGCTATTCCACACTCCAATTTCTTTGAAGTGATCCTGCTCCAGAGTGCAGAATATGATGACACTCATCCTCACCAATGGACGACCCAGATCTGCTTCAACTACCAATGAGTTCAGGAGTTTTTGATACCTCCACACCTTAGATCTTCCAGATTACTTCTTCTCTGAATTTCATGATCTATTGAAACACATCCTTCTCAGATCAACGACCACAATTTACTTCGCTACTTCGGTCTTCGGGGATTTTTGAAGCTCAATACTTCAAATCCTCTAGAGTGCCTCTTCTCTGAAGTTAATGATCAAATTCCACGTGCCAACGACTAATATCTACTTCGATACCTCAAGACTTCATCGATTCTTCAACCACCTCGTCTGAAATCTCCCAGAGTGAAATTCCTCCAGAGTCTCAGAGCTCGCTCCACGTGTCACTCCCTAGCACCAATGGCGAGGATGAGCTCTTGGCTTCGGAGCTTCGACGATTTTGCTCACTGCTCACTTGGAATCTCCCAGAGTAAAATTCCTCCAGACTTCTAGATCTTTCTTGACTTGTCCCTCTTGATGATGGATGATCCTAATCCACTTTGGGACTTTGGGACTTCAGCAAGTCCGCTCTCCTGTGCACTTAAAACGATTTAAAACTTGTGCACTTACCTGGATCTGATGAAGGTTGATCCTTCATGCTCAGATCCAATGGACGGGATATTTTCTTCTCCTATGTGCACTCCTTTTGATGCTTGGATGTGGAATTTAATGGTCCATATCTCTCCTTGCAGCTCAATCCAAAAACTGTCGTTGCTCCTCCTCCTGAGCTTTTCTTTCTCCAGAATTGGAAGAATTTGTAAGCATTCAAAGGTTTTAGCCTTTGAATCTTCCCTTGGGAGCCCAACTACTTGGGTCTCGTCTATGCTTCTAAAACTCTATCCCTCCTTGATATTTTCCAATGTAATTGTACCTCAGCCCTGGCACACACTTATGCCTTCACTGTGCAAACCTGCACTATTCCTCCCGAGCTTTCGAACTTGCTCAGTCTCCTAAGGGTATCTCCCTAAACTTCCTTCAAAGGAATTTCTGGTGCCATCTTGGCACACTCTGCACTCTTCTTCTTGAGCTTCTGAACTTGGAGTAGGTTCACATCTCTGTGCACTCCTTACGCTCAACGGAGCCTTCATAAGACATCTTTCAACACTTTGTCTAAGCATTGGCGTGATGCACTCCTTGCACAGGTCTTCCTCCTAGATCTTGATCTCTTCGAGGTTCACCAATGCACTCATTGCGCTCTCTCAATGCACACTTGCAGAGATCTTCCCCAAAGCGTTCAACAACTTTGTTTCTCCTTGACTTCCTCCAACACTTCAGAACATTTTGGTTCTGTGCACTCCTTGTTGAACCTTTCCTTCAAAGTGTTCAACAACTTTGGAGTACTTCTCCTTCAACATATTTCCAAAGTATTTAGTAACTCTGGGGTGTCCTCCCTGACACTCTCCTCTCTGAACTTGAAACAAAGTTCCCTTGCGCACACCTTGCACCCTCTCAATGCCCACTTGACAGAGATCTACAAAATATTCAACAAATCTGTTTTATGCGCCTTCTCTGCACAGTTTCTCCTCCAATGTATTCAGTAACCTTGAGGATCCACTCTGAGTTTGTAATTATCCTCGTGTGCCCTCCTGACACATTCTCCTATGAATTCAATTTGAAATTCCGATGCACACTCCTTGCGCTGGCTCACAGAGTTCTCAATACTTTGTTATTCACTCCTTGCACTTAGCCTAAAATAACATAGAATAACTCAACAAACTCACAAATAGATAGTGAAGTCTATCTTATCGCTGTAGACAAAATATATCACATACATCTACATCATGTACTCATAAAACACACAGATGACATTCATAAAACAAAAATTCACCACACAGGAACTCATAAACAATGAAATATGCTCTTTTATATTAATATCTGAATGTTTGGTTACAATATGTGCAAGTTCATACTGCAACAAAGTCTCGACTCTCTCCTCCTTCTCCGAACTCGAATAATATGATAATTGATTACAAGGATTTAAAAAAAGAGGGGCTCCTCAAGCCTTCCCTCCAAACTACATTGTTGGTGTCTAATCACCATTAAAATGCCTATCTATTGAGGTTTATTACAATAAATGAAAATCTAGTCCAAATCAGATCAAGATCAACCTACAGTCAGCCATGAAAGGAGACTTTATATATAGCCTTTACAAAGGCATCAACTCGCTCTGCTCAATCCTCACAACATTTAGTAACAATTTATTACATTGAATTTTTAAATTCAAGGCAAAATGAGAGGGTTGGCACCTCTCTCCCTTCTTGAATGCATGTTGATGTTTTGAATAGTTGGCACTTGCTGAGGTGGAAAGGATGCTCCTGCATCAGTATAACATTTTGGTCCTATGCTAGTTATTTATTTGGCTATTGTGGTTGCATTGTATCTCTTCCGCCATAAATATTGGTTAAATCTTTTATTTTTTCTCGATATCTTTCCATTTTACTAATAAAAAAATCCACATGTGGTATTAGAGAACTTTTATGAGCACTTTTAAGAGAAAAAATGTTTTCAATCTAGAGACATGTTTCAATGTTTATAATAACTATTAGGGACCTAACCTCCCTAACCCCTCATGTAGGTAGAATAATATATTTTCCATGTAATAAAGGCCAACATTAGTTAATAATTCATATTTAATGATGTGAACAAGTCTAATGTAAGAAGAGTTAATAGAAGCATCCGCTTCTAGAAAGTTCTTTCTCTAGAATGTTCTTTAGACAATAGAATTAGTATAAATAAGAGTAGGAGGCATGAGAAAGCCTTGTCTTGAGAATTATTATAACAGAGCGTTTCTCTGCCGAAGATTGCGCCCTCGAAGAGGCAATTGAACATTTCTTTCTTTCAATCATAGATGATTTTAGGGGCTCAATTTCACAAATGGGATAATTTTCCATGGTTTTCCCCCAAAAAAGATTCACCAATTTCCATTTTTTCTAAAACCAATTTTCCCAAATTCATTAGAATAAAATTATTTTATCTAAAAAATTGCCAAAATTCTGTAGAAACTATATAAAATCCTTAGAAATTTGAATATTTTTACCAAACTATCGGCAAACATTTTACATTTTCTATGTTAAGGAATAGTAATGTTTTCTACATTTTAACACAAATTTCCATCCTTAAAATTATCCCTTCTTTCAATAAAGGTATTATTGGTGGTATTTCTATTCTCATTATTTTGTTGTTCCACTAGTATTTGTTGAATATTATTGTTTATTCTTATTGCATTACATGTGGTACCTTACAAGCGGTATCATAACACTTTCCTATGTGAAAACTATGAGAATGTTTTTTCATGGTAGAGACGTTTATTGTCGGCGTGTTTAAAGAAAAAAGATATATTGTTTCGTGGGTAAAACTGTGGTGGGGAAGACTACACGCAGGAAATACAGATGGTTTCATAGGGTTAGTTAGAAATAAATGCTTCACCTTGTTGGAAACCTAAGTAACACATGTTGGTACCATTCGAGTAGTACCACATCAGATAGAATCTAAACACGACCATCACTCCCACATATTTTTAGGTATATGGAGATTCCCCTAGGTCTCCTGAAACTATCCCTAGATCAGTTGATCGGTCGCCTGACTACTATAATGACATTAAGAACAACACTTGAGAAGATTCTCTCTAGTACCTCGATAATCGGGTAGTACGGATAAGGGTACAATCGAGCCTCCTTAGTTGGTGCCCTAAGATATTGGGTTGAGTATTACTATTTGAACCCACATGTATATCAAAGAGATATAGCACAAGGTAAACTCTTGTCTGTAGGAACTCTGAAAACCCTAACCCTTGGGAAAGGAACATAAAACAAAATGGAATAGAAAAGATATATTATCACACAACCATACCTCCTACATTCAGGTTGCAACATTCATACACAAGTTTTTCATGTTAACAATTTGGGCAAGTTGTCACTATAATATTCTTCAGGTCGGAGTATAACTCTGCAAAATTTAAAAAAAAAGGAGTATAGTGGTCCCATCAACACCCTTATTTGGGACCTATTCCCTTGGATTCCTCTATTCTCCCTGATCATCATGGTACCTATCATTTTAAACCCTTCTTTTTCCAATAGACCCGATGCCCTTTCCGACACCCTTATTTGGGACCTATCTTGTTGGATTTCTCTCTTTGCCTTGATCATTGTGGTACCTATCTCTTCTAAGCCTTTTTTTTTTCCATGGAACCACCCACCCTTCACGACACCCTTATTTAACACCTATCCCATTGCATTCCTCTTTTTTCTCTGATCGTCGTGATATATATCATTTCTCCATATTTTTTCCATGGACCCACTTCCCCTCAATGACACCCCTTATTCCCAAATGGACAACACCCACAATCAAGAACTCCTTTTCCTACAAGATGAATCCAAATAACACATGTAGAACATCCAGAGAATGAATTATGACCTTGCTTCCACCAATTCCAAATTGGAAACCTTCTAGGCCAAAGTTAAGGGAGAATTGGTATAAGTTAAGGGTGAATTGACCTCCATCAACTCCACTCTCAACCAATTGTTAAAATAGTCCCAGGGCTCTCCCTCCTCCGAAAAACCTTCGCACTTGAAGGCGATGACTCTTCCCTTAATATGTCCTTTCATTCCAAATCCCTTCATCGTGACCCCCGTCTTCCTAGAGTGGAGGTTGTTAGTGCTCAGATTCACCCTCATATTTCAAGAGGATAATCCTAGCACCCATAAAATAGGTTTGTAAATGTAGATTTATGATAGAATGTCAAATGGGAAAAACTTAGCATATCAATGTTCCAACACATAAAATCTAGTCTAGTATGCATAAGAAAATCAGGTTTTGGTTAACTTCAGTCAGTTGTTTAAAGATAAATATGAGTATATGGAAGACTTGGTGAGGAAGATGAATAAGTCTGCTATAAGCATCAGGCCTTCTAGCAGCTAGGTGAAGAAAAATCTTGGTCACAAGAAACTCTTGAACTAAACTTTAAAACACTGAAAACATTTACAACAACATCATAATCAAACATCCATTATAACACAACTATAACATCTCATAAGGATCATCCAATAATGAGAAATCAGAGTAAGAAGAAGCAAGGATAATGAAAAGAGGATGACTTCTATTAATCAAAATATCTCAGATCTCATACATAAACTAGAGTATGGCTCTGTCTTATCAAAATATTACAATAGGGAGCTATGCTCAACCATTTGAACCTCAAAATAACATTCTCTTGTTGTATACATAGTTTAAATAGTAAGAAACAACTTGAAGTGTGAGTTGGCCTCTCTAACCTAGGATTCTCCACAAAAAACTGCTAATCTAACATCTGTACAAGTGGAACTAACACACTGCTAGAAACATGGAGCATGTTGGAAAAAACTCTAACAATATAATCATGACATAAATTTGTATTCCTTGGGCGCATCTCCATCAATGCCATGTGTCCTCCAAGCCTTTGTGTTGAGTTCCATCTGCCACCTGGTGACCATTTATTCCCTACAAATCCATCAAAGCTAGAAAGGGTAGCAAATCTAGAAATGTTGACTATATCAATCAGTTCGTAGCAACTTTTTGTAGCACACCTGGTAGCAGATTTTGTAGCGCCCATCTATGAAAATTGTTCTACAACAGATTTCGTAGCACATTTAGTAGTAGATTTCATAGCGTCTGCCTGTGAAAACTGTTCTGCAACAAATTTTCATAGAAAACTGCCACTTTCTATATTGCTAGGTGATTCCACAACACACTTTGTAGCGAATATGCAATTTTGTATGTGTGTATGATTCTGTAGGGCCAGGCGCTACGAAATGTTCTGTAATTTTCTGTGTCATTCAATTGAGCCCAAAAACCCAAAAAATCTTAGCAAAAGGAGTATATTAGTTGCATATTAGCAAAGGCAATGAATTTCTCCCAAGTAAGGTATATTTTATTCAATTCCTCCATTACAAGCATCCTGATCATCCCTGAGTGGAAAACACTGGTGTCCATAGCCTTGGACTTGGCTTGAACCCTATCAACCATTTTTCCCATACTCCTAAATAGATAGAAAGGGATGTTCATTAAGTCCTTTTTGTTAGCACATAATCATGTACAGGGTATTTTCCTAAGGGAAGCGTCCCCTTGGGCGAAAAGAGAGATTTGGAAAACTCATTTATCCCAAAGTTTTAAAAGGGGCTGGCATGTCATTTTAATGAGCAGGCAGGTTTGGATGATCAAGATCTGCCCACCTAGATCTGCAGCTGAAGTTTCATTTCAGACCCCCCTTGTCATTCTACCTTTAACGGAGGGG
>ML779658.1:839992-878719 GCA_009831015.1 Picea engelmannii
GAATAGGGCACGCATCTCTCAACGATCAAGATTAGGGTGCCTGGATCAACGACACTCAAGCGATTCCAGAGCCCCTTTGTTGTTCTGCCTTTAATAAGGGGGGGGGCATCCGGAATGGAATGGTATTGTTATGGGGCCCCCCTCCTATCATGTCGCCTCCTGTGTCGTCTTCTCCCCTGACATATTTTCTCCACTTCTCTGCATGACATGGCTCATTTCCTTTCAATCCTCCTCATCCTCCGACACCTATTTTTCTCCCATCCACGTCGTCCCGCCATAAGTGACATGTCCTCCCTGGAGAAACCATGTCCTCGTCACCTCCTCATTTGTTGTTTCCCTTCATCCTTGCCTAGTCACCACTCATCTACCACTTCCAATTGTGTGCCCCAGTCTTCGTACCAACCCCCAAGCCTCTTCCATTAGACTGTTCAGCCAATCCAGGTGGCACCGTGAGAAGACCTTTGCATCCCAAGAATGCAGAGTTGGTCGGGCCATTCCTAATCCCAAGGAAGCAGTTATTGAAGTTGTTGGAGGTGGTTAGACATCGTCTCCACTATTAACGGAAATTTCGGCAAAGGATTAAAGGCATTTTGATTCATCTGCAGGGTTGTCAGGAGTCTGATTGTGTATGTCATAAGTGCATGATCACTTAGAGAATGCATACGCAAACTGCCAATAGACATGCAGACACAATGTTTTTAATGCAGTGTCTCATTTTCACTGTTGTTGTTTTGTTGTGAGTATATGTATGAAGTTTTGCCATTTTTGTAAGGGTCAATGGTTGAGTGAGGCTCTCGCTTGTAAAGTTTGATGAAGCATTGGTTTCTCTGGTTATGTATTGGCACTTGAGATTTCTTGTCTTATGAATGTTAGCCTCTTTCCATCTCTCTATTTACACTGTGTTAGAACAACTCAGAATTGGAGGATCTAGTCGAGTTGCGTTGTTATAGGATGATGTAGGTTGGATCACTGTAATAGTTGCATTGTTTCTAATCAGTTCTTGTATTTTCTCAATGCTAAATAATTTGGAATTGGAAGATCCAATCAAGTCACCTTTTAGCTCCTCTGAAACTTTGAACCAAGAGGATCTTGCATTTTGGGTTTTCCTCCTCAAGCTGCCAAAAGGCCTGATGCCCAAGGTAATCTTGCTCACTCCTCCTACTAAGTCTTCCATCTGCTCATTTTATAATCAACCCATTGACAAAATTTAGATCAAGACCTCTTCTATCTTACATACCAGGCCCATTTTTCTGATTTAAAGTGATACCTTCCTGGGTCTCTATCCATTCGACCACCCCATTAAATTATTTTTGACATAAACTGATGGGCGTTGGGTTCTGCTTCTGCCACAATCTAGGAGTGACTTCTGACGCTAACATTTATGGCATTGTTGCCGGGGACAGAGTTGAATATCTTCCCTGGGATTGAACGACAATGATTAATTGATTCTAAAGGTGCATCAGATATCAGAACTATTGAGATTTCTATTGTGCACCTGGCGACTCCACTAACACGACTCCGCTGGGCGACCCCATTGTTCCAGTGATGGCTTCTAGAGGCAAGCATACAAGGTCTACTCCTTAGCTGTCATTAGCACCACCTGAAGCTGACCCAAAGAAGATTATCAGAAAGGGAAAGTCCTCTGGAGGAGGTACTTCTACTACTAAACCAAGTATTTCTAATCATTTTCATGATTTTATAGAAACTCCAACACCTTCATCTCATCCTGTTTATTTACCTTCTGTTGGAGTTTCCCGTAGTCTAAATTTTGGGAGTGTTCCTACTGAGTTTTCTCCTCTTGATCTTGAATTGGTAGGAGAAACCCTTGTCACTCCCCTCTCTCCCAAGGTGGTACCCTGTCTCAGACCCAACACCTCTGAATATTTTCCTACCTCGGGTTTTACCACCCCTTCTCCTATTACCATGATTGTTGAAGAAAGGGAAACTTCTGCCTCTTTTAGCCTGCAAACTTGTTCTCAAAATTTTTTGTGGTTCCCCTCCTATCCTGTTAGCTTAGCTCCTGTCTTTCTGATTCAAACCTTGTCTCCTCCTGGTTCTCCTACACCTATTGTTTCTATGGTAGGTGATAATCCCCCTCTAAATAGAATGGAAACCATAGTGGCTGCCAGATATGCCCCCTTAATCCTACCTCAACTTATGAATCCTCTCCTTGCTGGAGATTACTTGAAATATATGCCTAAATTCACTAGGGAAGAGGACATAACTACGTAAGAGAACCTTGATGCCTTCTATAGTTACGCAGACAACATAAACATTGAAAATGAAGATGTATGGATGAGAGTCTTCGTCCAGAGCCTTGATGGTGAGGTAAGGAAATGGTTTAGGGGATTGGACCTGGATCTATTGCCGGGATTGAAGCTCTAGATATTGCATTCCTAAGGCAGTGGGGAGATAAAAAATATTTCATGTATTACATGATAGAGTTCGGGTCCTTGAAGAAAAAGGAAGGAGAGTATGTCTCTAACTTCTCCAAAAGATTCAATAAGATGTATTACAAGATCCCTGCTGAGATAAAACCCACATAAGCCTCTGCTAAAATCTCTTATGCTAATGCATTTGAACCTGACTTCTACCTTCTGTTGAGAGAGAGAAGAGCTACCTCCCTAGCTCAAATGCAATATGCGGCCATAGAAGTGGAATCTAATGTATTGGCCGTTGATAGACTGAGAAATAAGACTGATGCAGACATAAGAAAGGGAAGATTTGAAGCCTCGACTTCTGGCCCCTCTGTGCCTCACCCTCAAGTGGATGAATTGACCAAGATAGTGAAGTATCTATCTGCAGAGATGGAGAAAATGAAGGTGGAGGGGAAGCAAACATACATAAATTCTCAGAATACCGAAAACAAAGGAAATTTCAGGAGGCCAAATAATAATGCTCCCCAGATTATGCAAAGGGACCAGAGGGGAAGAGAGAGAGAAGATCAGAAGATTCAGGTCCCTCTTCAAAATGATTTTGTAGCTAATGATGAAGAAGGGGATATAGACGAGCTTGATCCTGAAATCCACTGCTTTGGAGATACTTCTTCTTTTCCTCATCTCACTCAATCAACATACGAGGAATGTCTCATGGACAGTCAGCTAAACGAGTTGAGCAAGGGAGACAAGGCCAGCAGCAGCCAAAACAAGTATAACCTAAGATCCAAGAAGAAGATAGGAGCACCTGATGTTCTTGAACAACTCACTAGAATGGAGAAACCTACTAATGAAGTAGCAGACAACAAAAAAGGTAAGAAGGCCTAACCCCTCTCTCCAATGCTTCAGATTCATGTTCTTGAAGTAAGGGAAATTCCAAAGTCCGCATCCTCTTTTAACTTTGAGCATGAAATTCAAAATATTAGAATCCCTATGCCCCTCTCTGAACTGATCAAACATGAAGTGTTCAAAAAATGCCTCTCTGAACTGTTACAGTCTGAAACCTCGATCTCCATCAATTTGCAAGATGAAAAGCCTGCAGTCATCCTAGGTCCTATGGTAGAAGAAAAAAATGATTCATCCCCTCCCTTATACACATCCTTGAACATACATGACAAGGTGTTGCACAACTGTTTGATGGATTCAGAGGCTTCCCACAACCTCATGCCCAAAACTATCATGGAAGAACTAGGACTAGAAGTCACCAAAGCCTATCATGACCTCTATTTCTTTGACTCCAGGAAAGTTCAATGTCTAGGAGTCATCAAAGATCTGGTTGTGACCTTGTTTCAGCTACCCATGAAAAGTGTGGTCATGGACATTGTAGTGGCTGATGTTCCCCCCAAGTTTGGTATGTTGTTGTCAAGATCTTGGATAAAAATACTTGGGGGAACCCTGCAAATGAACCTAACTTATGCTACTATTCCGATGTTTTGGGGGGAACATAGGAGACTGTACAGAGAAGCCTAGCTAGCCTACATAATCAATGATGAAGCCAATCCTACCAACCATCCTTTTTTTTCTCTTGACATTGATTTAGGTTCCAGTTTACTATAGCTCACTAATGCCCCTGAGCCTCTTCTAAAAATCAGAAGGAAGCCCACTACTTCTCATGAAATTCCTCCCCCCATCACCTCTGTATGGAAAATGTTCTTTGATGGAGCCTCTTCCAGGGAAGGCTCTGGTGTCGGAGTGTTTTTTGTGTCATCGGCTCAGGAAATCGTATCTCTGTCATACAAGCTAGAGTTTGAGACAACCAAAAATGTGGCAAAATATGAAGCCCTTGTTTTAGGTTTAAGAGCTGCAAAGGAAATAGGGATTCAAGAGGTCGTAGTATTCGGAGATGTAGAATTGATAGTCCAACAAATCAGAAATGCTTATTAGGCCAAGCACCCTTGACTCAGGAGTTATAGAAATGAGGTATGGGACCTAATCGATAGTTTCTTTTCAACATTTAACATTTCATTCATTCCAAGAGAGAAGAACACAATAGTTGATTCTCTGGCTACATCAACAAGCAATTTCAAGGTGCCCCTGCCACCCAAATTCAGATATGATGTAGAAGTAAAATACAGGCCCTCCATACCTGACAATGTCAAACATTGGAAGGTGTTCGAGGATGATCTTGAGATCAAAATATTTTTGGAGACTATTGAAGAATTTTCAGCACTGCATATTGATCAAGACCCTGTTTCCGAAGCAAAACTTGATGATGGTAATTTTCTAAGCAAGATTGCAAAGCGTGACATTGTGCAACTTTCCAGCAATCATATTCCAAAGGGACTGGTTCCTTTGGAAAGGCTTTTTGATAGAAATGATGTGGCATTGAAGGGGAAAATCTCAGATGATGATGGTGATACAACTCATTGCAACATTGGCACCGAGAATGAACCCAAGTTTGTCAAATTGTCAAAAAGTCTGACAAAGGAGTAGAGGGCCGAGTACGCTGAATTATTGAGGGAGTTTGTGGATGTTTTCACTTGGACCTATGAGGGCCTCAAAACTTATGACACTTCGGTCATTGAGAATAAAATCCCATTGAAAAAGGAGGCTAAACCATTTAGGTAGAAACTACGACAGATCAATCCTATGATGTTGTCTGTCATGGAGAGAGAGGTGAGGAAGCTGCTACATGCTCATATCATCATCCCATTGAGATATTTCGAGTGGGTGGCCAACTTGGTCCCAATAAGGAAGAAGAGTGGGGAAATCAGACTCTGTGTAGATTTTAGAAACTTGAACAGGAGCTCAAGGAAAGACAATTACCCCCTGCCAAAGATGGAACATATATTGCAGAGGGTGATATGATCATCCAAGATTTCCATGATTGATGGCTTCTTTGGCTACAATCAAATCTTTGTTCTGCTTGAGGAAAGAGAAAATACAACGTTTACCACTCCATGGGGCGCATTCATGTATGCTAAAATTCCCTTTGGATTGATGAATGCAGGAGCAACTTTTCAGCGAGCCATGGACATAGCTTTCATTGGGGAAAAGGATAAGTTTGTGGTTATCTATCTGGATGACATCACAATATTTTCCAAATCCGATAAAGAACATTGTTGTCATCTTAGGAAGGTTTTTCTGAAATGCAAGAGTTTTGGCCTTTCATTGAATCCCAAAAAACTCTGTTCACCATGAAGAAGGGAAAGTTACTGGGCCACATAGTATCGGTAGTAGGAGCCAAGATTGATCCTAGTAGAGTTGAAGAAATCCAAGCCTTGTCAATCCACAGATCCAGGAAAGAAGTCCAGTCTTTCCTTGGAAAAATTAATTTCCTAAGGAGGTTTGTTTCTAACTTTGTTGAAATGGTAAAGCTTATAACAACCATGTTGAAGAATGGAAATGAAGTAAGGTGGACTTCTGAGGCTCGAAATTCCTTTGAAAAGATAAAGAAAGCACTAACTGAAGCTCATGTGCTTATCATTCTCGATTATTCGAAGGATTTTCTTATTTTCTCCTTTGCCTCATCCGACACATTGGCTGTTGTTTTACTACAAAAAAACGATGCAGGGCTGGAGCAGCCTATTGCCTATTTTAGTAGAGCATTAAGGGATGTTGAGGTCAGGTACAACATCATGGAGAAGAATGCCTATGCCCTAGTGAAATCTCTCAAAGATTTTAGAGTCTACGTCCTACAGTAAAAAATCATTGCCTATGTTCCCTCAGCTACTGTGAAGGACATTCTTATTCAGCCTGACATAGACGGGAGAAGGAGTAAATGGATAGCCAAGATCCTTGAGTTTGATATGGAGATAAAACCTACCAAATTGATCAAAGGTCAAGGTTTAGCCAAGATTTTGGCTGAATCAAAATGCAAAGCTTTGGGGGTAAGCTTCATTTATGAATGCTCGGAAAATCAGTAGAATCAAATGTCTGATACAGACCCTTAAGTAGAACCTCCATTGGCGCGATGTCCTTGGTACAAGGATGTCATATATTTTCTGCAAGAGTTGCGGCCTCCTAATGTCCTGCAAAGGAACAAGGCAAGAGCTCTAAAGCTCAAAGAAGTCAAATACTGCCTTGTTGATCGAGTTTTATATTGGAAAGACCCCCTGGGGGTGCTTTTAAAATGTAGGAATCCACAATAGGCTCAAAGGATCATTGTTGAATTTCATGATAGCCTGTGTGGAGGGCACCATTTCTGGAAAACCACAGCCTAAAAAATCCTTAGGGCTAGATACTATTGGCCCACCTTACTCACTGACATCTACAGAGAGGTCAGAGCCTATATCAAATGCCAAAGGTTCTCAGGAAAGCAACAACTTAAATCTCTACCTTTAAAACCTGTGGTTTTTTCGGGACCTTTCCAGCAGTGGGGCCTAGAATTTATTGGGGAGATCCACCTTGCTTCCAGTGGACAACATAGATGGATCTTGACTACCACAGATTTCTTTACCAAGTGGATTGAAGCTATCCCCACCAAGAGTGCTTCCCATAAGGTGATCATTGGGTTCCTGGAAGACCTCATCACAAGATTCGGCTGCCCAAGCAAGATTGTTACTAATAACGCAATATCTTTCAAAGCTGAACCATTAGTCAAATTCTATGGGCAATTTGGGATCAAACTGATTCACTCCACCCCATACTATCCCCAGGGCAATAGTTTAGCAGAGTCCTCCAACAAAAGCTTGTTAAGGATCATTAAAAGACTGTTAGAGGACAACAAAAAGGCATGGGATTCAAAGTTGAAATTTTCTCTATGGGCTGATTGAGTGACCACAAAGAGATCCATAGGCATCTCTCCTTTCCAATTGGTCTATGGGACATAAGTTGTCTTTCCCTCTCAACTAGTCGTGCATGTAGCAACATTCCTCCAGGATTATCAAGGAAAGCCTGATGATATGATCAGAAGAATTCATCAATTGGTAGAGGTCCAGTAGGCCAGAGAGCAGGTGATGAATAGAGTTCAAGACCATCAGCAGAAGATCAAGCAAGCTTTTGATAGGAAGGCCAAGAAGGAAGATTTCCAGATGGGAGATTTGGTACTAAAATGGGATGCTCCTAAGCAAGACAAGGGAAAGCATGACAAATTTGAATTCCTATGGGTCGGGCCCTTCAAAATATCTGAAGTATTTTCAAATAATACCTACAGGTTGCGAGATTTGAAGCGTCAAGAAGTTTTCAATGGCCCTGTGAATGGGCATTTCCTGAAGAGATGTTTCTCTTGAGCCACACATGGCTCTTATGCGTTTGTAAATATTGTTTTCTTTTTATCTTTAAGTTTTGACAATGACTCCATAGCCCAACAGCAAGGCACTGAAGCTACAAAAGAGTTATCAGCAGCCCACAGGGGGCGTGTCATCCCCCATGGAGCCTAATGTTAGCACATAATCATGTATGAGGTATTTTCCTAAGGGAAGCGTCCCCTTGGGAGAAAAGAGAGATTTGGAAAACCCGTTTATCCCAAAGTTTAAAAGGGGTTGGTGCATCATTTTAATGAGAAGACAGGTTTGGATGATCAAGATCTGCGGCTGAAGTTTCATTCTGGACCACACTCATCGTTCTACCTTTAACGGAGGGGGGGGGTCCCAAATTGGGCGTGCATCTCTCAACGATCAAGATTAGTGCACCTAGATCAATGACGCTCAAGCGATTCCGGACCCCCTTTATCGTTCTTCCTTTAATAGGGGGGGGATCCGGAATGGAATGGTATTGTTATGGGGCCCCCCTAGTATCGTGTCGCCTCCTATGTCGTCTTTTCCCCTGACGTCTATTCTCCACTTGTCCGCATGACATGGCTCATTTCCTTTCACTCCTCCTTATCCTCCGACACCTGTTCCACTCCCGTCCATGTCATCCCACCATAAGTGACATGTCCTCCCTAGAGAAATCATGTCCTCATCACCTCCTCATTCGTTGTTTCCCTTCATCCCTGCCTGGTCACCACTCATCTACCACTTCCGATCATGTGCCCCAGTCTTCGCACCGCCCCCCACGCCTCTTCCATTAGACCGTTTATCCAATCTAGGTGGCACCGTGAGAAGACCTCCACGTCCCAAGAATGCAGAGTTGGCCGGGTTGTTCCCGATCCCAAGGAAGCAGTTATTGAAGTTGTTAGAGGTGATTAGACATCGTCTCCACTATTAATGGAAAGTCCGACAAAGGATTAAAGGCATGTCGATTCATCCGCAGGGTTGTCAGGAGTCTGATTGCATCTGTCATAAGCGCATGATTGCTCAGAGACTGCATATGCAGATTGCCAATAGACATGCAGACGCAATGTTTTTAATGCAGTGTCTCATTTTTGCTGTTGTTGTTTTGCTGTGAGTATATGTAGGTAGTTTTTCCATTTTTGTAAGGTTCGATGGTTGAGTGAGGCTTCCGCTTGTAAATTTTGATGAAGCACTGGTTTCTCTGGTTATGTATTGGCACTTGATATTTCTTGTCTTATGAATGTTAGCCTCTTTCCATCTCTCTGTTTACACTATGTTATAACAACTCAGAATTGGAGGATCTAGTTGAGTTGCGTTGTTATAGGATGATGTAGGTTGGATCACTGTAATGGTTGCATTGTTTCTAATCAGTTCTTGTATTTTCTCAACGTTGAATGATTTGGAATTGGAAGATCCAATCAAGTCACCTTTCATCTCCTCTGAAACTCTGAACCAAGAGGATCTTTCATTCTGGGTTTTTCCTCCTCAAGCTGTTGAAAGGCCGGATGCCCAAGGCAGTCTTGCTCACTCCTCTTACTAAGTCTTCCATCTTCTCATTTTATAATCAACCCACAAACAAAAGATAAATCAAGACCTCTTATGTCTTACATACCAGGCCCGATTTTCTGAGTTAAAGTGATACCTTCCTGGGTCTCTATCCATTCGACCACCCCATTAAATTATTTGTGACATAAACTGATGGGCATTGGGCTCTACTTCTACCGCAATCCAGGAGTGACTTCTGACGCTAACACTTTCCTGTGAATTGTAGAAAAAGCCTAATGTGATACTGGTATATCATATTGAATCTTCCCTCACATGTAAAATACTTCTGTATTATTTTCAACATTTTTTCAAAACCCTCAACCAAGTGGCCCCTAGGCACTCCCTTGGAAAAATTATCTTTATGATGTTCTGGTTTGAGGGAATATTTAGAAAAGGTTGCATTAAGAGTCATAGATTTGAACCACCTTTCACCAGTGTTGGGTATCTCAGTGGTTGCTACAATGGTGGCCTCAGATACTTCCAGCTCAAGGGTTCCTACCTTGGTCTTAGTGCCATCAAAGTTTAAAGAAAATTCCCTAGCTACCTCAAGGTGTCCCCTCTGTATATTTTGACAGAAATTCAGGCAACCAACCCTTTGGAAGAGCTCCCTGATCAGAGGTTTAACATAAAACAAGTGCATATCAAAAGGCTTTGTCCTGACTAGACTCCCACCCTTGTGAGACTTATTTTGTTGAGGTGTATCCATTGATAGAAACAAGAGACCAAACACTACAATGTTATAAGAGATATGGGAAGCCAAGCAAAGATATAAGTCTTTAGGTTTTGAATGGTGTTCCTTATCGAGGTTTTTCAAGGTCTCCTTTCAATTGACTACTGAACTAGTGAGGGAACAATTTGATGGCTTAGAAAAGGAAGAAAATCCCTTCAGAGAAAAACCATGTAGGAGGCAACACTATCAATTTTTAGGCTAACATAAAACCACTATGCATGGTCATGATCATTTTAAAAGAAAAGGATCCTAAACTCTTCACCGTGAACAGACTTTGAAATGAAAATATAAAATGTCACCATGAAGGAAAAGAGATGATGTTGGAAAAAGTGAGCAGAGATGATGACACTGGGTTGACACGCAATTTGCAGCACTGGAACAGGGGATCTGTAGTGCAATTTCGTAGCAGTTTATGTAGCGTAGCATAGACAACAAAGGCCAAGAAGTGAATAGGCACAATAGCTCTGGTATAAAATTTGATTTAATTTCAGTGGAGGAGGGTGAAAATATGTAGATGGATAAGAAAACTATGAAAACTAAGGTAAAAGGGCTGGTAGGTGGAGGAAACCACAATTTGCAGTGCCAGGTGCTACAAAATGTTAAGCAAAATCTCAGATGATCTTCAACAAAGCTTAGACGGCTCAAAGCGTACCTGGACACCGTAGCTTAACTATTGATGATCTTCATAAGGAATGAAGTTGCTTGCAACCACCCCATTCTTCAATTCACCTCGGTCAACAGATCTGTAGCATAATTGACAATGTTGTCTGGACTAGGAGTTTCTGCAGCGTCGAGCTAGAAGCAGGATTTCAAAATTTGATAAATAGTTAGAAATATTTAATGAACAAATCATGATTATTACTTTTGAAAAAATGGATGCTAAAAACAATGAAATGACATGACATCAACTTCATAATTTAAAATGATGATAAAGAGGGAGGGTGTACAAAAGATGCGCTATGAAAACTACTAGTGAGTTGGCAGTGTACTTGAAGGGATTTGATTTGACTCCCTAACATGTAAAGGGACATAGTGGAGGGTTTCAAGCACATAATGGAGGTAGTGACATGTCATACTAGTGGTGGCATGGGGATGATAGTGATGGCTACCTAATCATGTGATGAACCAAGGGTATAAACCAAAGGAAATGAACCAAGGGTATAAACCATAGGAAATGAACCAAGGGTATAAACCATAGGTGTGGGTCAAATGTATGGACCAACCTTCAATCTTTCATTTATTTGAGATAACCTAAGAAAGCCATAAGGAGGAAATCAAAATAAAACTTAAAAATACTAATGGATAAAAAATAAAAAAAACTAAGGATGAATTGACCCATAACAATTACATGTGATAACATTGGCCCCACAGGGGATGGCATGCTCCCTGTGAGATGCCAATAAAAGTCATCTACAGTGTCTTATCCTAGGGCTATGGATTCATCTGGAATGTGCAACCAATCCTTTTCAAACCTTCAAGATATGATATTTACTTTCTGTCATATCCTGATATATTAGGAGCAACTCTACTTATTTACTGAAAACTGAAAACAAATGCTCAGATACTGAGCTTATTCATGCACACTCCTACTCTAATCAACTGTATGTTTCTGACTCAAGTAAAGTCATGTTTCCAATGTAACCATACAAGTAACTTCATGACTAAAATAATCTCCTTTCTGCCACTAATTAGAAGATAATAACAAAAACATAACCATAGCCATAAAAACTCCTTTAGGAAATCATTCTCACCCACAAGTGATAGTGATATGATAAAATCTAAAAACTTAAAAGAATCTAAAATATATGAATCTAGTAAGGATGCCACTGGATCTTCAAAACCGAGATCACAATCATACTGATTCTGAAAAAATTGTTGTTCATGTATGCATTCCCCTTTGCTAAAAAATAGATTACCTCCTTGATATTTCATAAGGAATTATTGATCATCACATATGACAATTTCCTCTTCATAAAAGTGATCATATGATGATGGTATAGCAGGATTTAAAATATTATGATTATGATCAATTTTAATTATGTGGTTAGCTATACAATCATCCACTACTTCTTGCTCAAAATGATTTGGAATATGAGCTACAATGTGATCTATAACCTGATCCACAACAAGATCTGAAAAAACTGTCAAATGTTGTCTCAAATATGAATCATACTTACATTCTTCTTGTTTTTCCATCTTGAAAATAAATGATCTCTGCAAATTTAGTTCCTCATGAGTACTACAAATTCCTTCTGTCTGCAAATCTGAAAGTTGTTGCGGGTTTCCTTTATTGATTTCAAGATCCCTCTGACTAAAATAAAACCGATATTCATGATTTTTATCTAGATACAAATGATATTCAAATCCACAATAATCGGAAACAATAATAGGTAAACATTCAACATCCTGATTATCATGAACAATCTCTTCAACTATGACATTTTCTTCAACATAAGAAGATCTTTCATGATTATAAGATCCTTTTATACAACAAATAAAATTCATGACAACATTCTGGATAAAGGAAGTCAGCTGAAAATTTATCTTCATAAAATGAATGAAAGGCAGTATGAAAACTCTTCAAAGCACTAACACTAGCAACCGAGAGAGATCTACACCAATCATGAGCTGCCCCATCCAAAGAATATCTAAACAATTTTATGAGGAAATATTCATGTACAACTTTCAGCTTAAGCATGCACTCATGAAAGTCTAATAAAAACTCAGCTAGTAGTTCCCAATACTCTCCTCTAAACCTAGGAAGGAAACCTTCCCATTCATCTCTACCAGGCACTAGATTTGGACAACCGACTATATTTGAAAAATACAGAAAGCATACCTCTGAGCTAGGATCTTGTCCATTTTAAAACAATGGAGTCTCCAATAGATATATGATCAATGGAGTCACCACGGTGACGTTAAGAAGTCTAAAAGTGTCTAGCTTCAGTTCACCATCCAAATCTAGATCTAATCATTGTAGTTCACCTAGGGAAGGTGTCTTCATTGTCGTCCCCAACAAAAGTGCCACAAATGTTAGCATTGAGAGTTACACTTAGACTACTATAAGTTCAATACAAGTACCCATCAGAATATAAATTAATTAAATGGTTTGAGTAGGTGGATCAACAAGACTAGGAAAGAAAGGGAGAGGGCAACAAAATGTCTGCATAGGCATTCCATTGGGCATGGAGTCATAACATCCTACAGATCAAAGGAAATCAAAATGTATATCAGACAAAGAGATATATAATGATGAGTAGAAGCATGGTGAATATGAAAAAAGGAAGAACATCCATTATGCAGAGATCCTTCCCGCAACAAATAAATATTTTCTTAAACAATGAACAATGATTTAATGGGAAAGATACAACAGATCCTCTGTTGTTCAATAATGCATCAATCAATGGCAACTATGATCCTCAAAACCTGGAATTTATTCAAGCAAGAAGATAACAAATAAATGGAAAAACACAGAAGACAATCTGATAATAGCTCTCATGAATCTTTAATGGCAGAAAATGTCATTACAAATAGGCCCTCAGGCTTACAAATGAGCAACTAATACTGCTCCTACTCTCTCTAGCCTCTCTTGGCTCCGGAATCTAACCCTTATATACTCTTGTACCATGAAATATATAGCACTATAGGTCCTTTCTAGCTTACCAATTTGAACTCCAACCCATTTCCCAAAATAGAAACAGTTACAAACAAAGAATGACATGTTTTAACTGTTTTCCTGCTTTTCAGGAGGAGAAATTCTGAAAAATAGGCTTTGAAATTCCACTTGTAATTATCAAACTATAACAGATGTGTAAAATATGAGAATGATTTTTGTATATAAGTGCATTTTAAAGAAAAACCTCTCTCGGTTTCTTGAAATTCATCTCCAGCTGGTCGTAATACATGTCGTAAAAACATGTCTCAAATAGGAAATCATGAAAACTTAAAAATTAGGGCTCAAATATTCATTTGAATCTCCCAATCCATGACACCTGTGTAAAAAATGAAAGAGGTTAATGTTCATGGTTTTGTGCTTGAAAATAACCTCCTTTGAATTTTGAAAATTCATCTTGGTTCACCAAAAAATCCTCCTAGAATTCATTTGGTCAAAATTATCAGTTCAACAGTCTTACAATAGAGTTTCTATGGGACATTTCTTAGTTCCTGGCACTGCGAAATGCACTACAGAATGTGTTGCATAAACTATGTTCTAAGACTATTGAACAAGTATTTTTGACCATCTGACTTCCAGGAGGATTTCTGGCTGAAACAGGATGAATTTTCAAATACAAAGGACATTATTGTCAATCATGGACCCATGAACATTAACCTCTTTCATTTTTCACACAGGTGTCATAGATTGGGAGATTCGAAAGAATCTTTGAGCCCTATTTTTTCAGTTTTCATGATTTCCTGTTTGATACATGTTGTTTCAACACGTATTATGGCCATATCAAGATGGATTTCAAGAAACCAAGAGAGGTTTTTATTTAGAACGAGATTATATACAAAAACCGTTCTCAGATTTTACAAATATATTATAGTTTGAGAATTACAAGTGGAATTTTGAAGCCTATTTTTCAGAATTTCGCCTCCCGAAAAGCAAGAAATCAGTTAAAACGTGTCATTCTCTGTTTGTAAATATTTTTGTTTTGGGAAAGGGGTTGGACTTCAAATTGGTGATATTGAAAGGACCTATAGTGCTATATATTTCATGGTACAAGAGTAGAGAAGGGTTGGATTCATGAGCCAAGAGAGGGTAGAGAGAGTAGGAGCAATATTAGTTGCTCATTTGTAAGCTTGAGGGCCTGTTTGTAATGACATTTTCTACCATTAAAGATTCATGAGATCTGTTATCAGATTGTCTTCTGTGTTTTTCCATTTCTTTGTTATATTATTGCTTGATATATTGTAGGTTTTGAGGATCATAGCTGCCATTGATTGATGGATTCATGAACAAGAAAGGATTTTTTGTAGCTTGCCCATTAAATCATTGTTCATTGTTTAAGCAAATATTTATATGTTGCAGAAATGATCTCTTCATAATGTATGTTATTCCTTTTGTCATATTCACCATGATTCTACTCATAATTATATATCTCTTTGTCTTATATACAATTTGATTTCCTTTGATCTGTAGAATGTTATGATTCCATGCCCAATGGAATGCCTTTGCAGACATTTTGTTTCCCTCTCCCTTTCTTTCCTAGTCTTGTTGATCCACATAATCAAACCATTTAATAAATTTATATTCTGATGGGTACTGGGATTTTACTTATAGAAGTCTAAGTGTGACTCTCACTACTAACAAAGGTGTACAAATTTGATGGCTCGGATGCCACAAATCCGGTCACTCAAATGGAACATTATTTCTCCTTGCATGTAATTACTGATGAGTTGGATAAACTTCATTATGGTGTCCTCTATCTAGATCATGAACGTTGACAATGGTGGAAATGGTGTAGAAAGGCATGCCAAGGGTATATTTCTTAGACATAATTTGTTGTAGAGATTTATGAATGCTTTGACATTGACACCCACTATTTATGTTGTTTGACCAAGTTGAAAAAATGTGGAATAATGGAATACTTTATATACGCCTTTGAGAAATTGGATTTAATATTGGAGGTCATGTTAGATGCCTTCTTCAGTGAATTATTTATTAGTGGCCTCAAGGATGAAATATGAAGCTACTAAACAAGCTAAGGAATCCCAATAGGTTGTCTCAATCCAAAACCGAAAACTGTCTTTTATTCCTCGTACTTGACCCACCAATCATGCCACTCCTACCACTCCTCTCAAGATCCATAAATTAACTTGTGCATAAATGGTTGAATGCTAACTCAAGGGTATTTTCTATAATTGTGATGACAAACATTTTCCGATACACAAGTGTAAGGAATAAAATATTTTTATGGCCATTTCTGAGGATGTTGTTGACGAAGAGGCCGGAGTTTCCCCAGTGGAATAACCAACAATTTTAAAATCATGATTGCCAATAGTAGTTCCATGAAATGTGGCAAGCATTGTGAAAATTTGTGCCTACAAATTGGTCAGTACCACCTAAAATCTCATATGTTTTCTATCGACATGGGAGCTTGTGACATTATTATTGATGTTGATTTAACCATGGATTTTAAGGAATTAACCATGTGATTCCAATAGGAGAGACAACAATATAAGTTTGAAGGCATCACAATAGACTCCCCTGAGATCATTAGTTCCCATCCAATGGAAAATCTCCTCTAAAAAGGTCATTCGGGAATTATTTCCCAACTCCATTCCATTCAAGAAGATGAGACACCCTTTGTGAATTTTAACCTCCAATATATCCTCTACAAACATCAAGCCATTTTTCCCACTCCCCGTGGAATTCCCCCTTCCCATGGTGTTCACGATCATTCCATTCCTCTAGTCATGGGAAGCCTTCCTCCCAATGTTCTCCCTTATCATTATCCCTTTGCCTAGAAGATTGAAATTGAGAAATTTGTTCAATAATGTCTCAAAGCGATTTTTATCCGTCGTAGTACCAACCCCTATTCTTCTCATGTGGTCATGGTACTCAAGAAATAAGTCACTTGGTGTATGTGCTCTGAATTTCACACCCTCAACAAACTCACCATCAAAGACAAATTTCCCATTCTTGTCATTGATGACCTCTTGGATGAATTGAGTGGTGCTCAATACTTTTCTAAACTTGATCTTTGTTCTCCATCTACTCTCTTAGCACAAACTTTTCCTCAAACAGTCTAAATGTGCCTTTCGAGCCTTGGAAGTGGAATACCTGGGTCATATTATCGGCAAGAATGGAATACGGATAGATCCTAAAAAAATTGAAGCTATGAAGTATTTGCCTCACCCTATTACTCTTAAGAGTTTGCGTGGTTTTTTGTGTTTAACGGGGTATTATCGCAAGTTTGTTTAAAATTATGGAAAAATCGCAGCACCTCTGACTACCCTCCTTAAAAAGAGTGTTTTCACTTGGACTCCAACCACTGATCAATCCTTCCATGCCTTGAAATAGGATTTGTGTACACTTCCCAACTTAAAAAATACTTTGGTCTTGGAATGTGATTCCTATGGGAAAGGAATTGGTGCAGTCATCATGCAAGATGGAAAGCATTTGTCTTTCACTAGAAAACAACACTCAGAGAGACATTTGGTCCAATCAGGCTATGAAAAGGAAATGGTGTCTATTCGGTATGTCATGGATCTCTAACATCCTTATCTATTGGGTACGTTCTTCCTAATTAAAACAGATCATCTGAGCCTCAAGTATTTTCTAGAACAATGAATTTCATCCCCGAAGCAACAAAAATGGGTGACCAAGATATTTGGATATTATTATGAGATCATTTACAAGAAGAGGAAATAAAATTTGGTTATTGACACTCTTTCCAATAAGTATGAAGAAGAAGAGTCCCTCTTTTCCCTCTCCTTCATTGTCCCATATTGGCTCCAAGATGTTTCTCAGGAGTGGCTACAAGACCCAAAAATTTCTCACTTTATCCAACAATTGCAGCACCATTCTCAAGATTCTCTAGGTTACTCTTGGAAAAATAAAGAGATTTGACACAAAGTTCATCTGTATTTAAGAAAAATAGTCACAACTTGAATCCACGATGCTTTCTGAGCTTCATGCTTCACCCACAGTCGGTCATTCAAGGTTTACCAAAACCTATGAATGGGTCAAACATTCTTTTTCCTAGGATAGTATGAAACAACACGTCCACACCTTTGTGGTGGAATGTGATACCTACCAACACAATAAGGGAGAAATAGTCAAATATCCAGGTACACTCCAATAAATTTTGATTCCCCCTACTATTTGGTGGGATATTTCTATGGATTTCATTACTTGCATCCCTAAATTTGGTAATAAGTTAATCATCATGGTGGTAGGAAATCATATTTCCAAATATGCCCATTTCTATGCACTTCAACACCCATTCACCACATCCACAGTGGCTCAATTGTTTATGGAGAACATATTCAAACTTCATGGCATGCCTCATTCTATTGTCTCTGACCAAGATCCCACTTTCACCAGGAATTTTTGGTAAGAATTGTTCAGGCTCTATGGAACCCAATTGCATCTTAGCACCACCTGTCATCCCTATACTGATGGCCAAACTAAAGTTGTCAACAAGTGTTTGAAAATGTATTTGTGGTTTTTTTCATCTGAAAAACAAAATTAGTGGGCTCAGTGGTTATCCCTAGATGAATGGTGGTACAACACATATTTCCATACTACTACTCACATGACTCCTTTTGAAGCAGTCTATGGGAAAAATCCACTGTCGATTCTCTCATACATACCAGGTGTCTCCAAGGTTCAAGAGGTTGAAAACAATATTATAGTCCGAGTGACCATTCTCCGTACCCTAAAAGAAAATTTGGTTGTGGCACAAAATAACATGAAGTAACAAGCAGATCAAGGTCATTCTAAACATTAATTTGCTAAAGGGGCCAAGTGTTTATTTGCATTCAACCTTATCAGAAGAATTCACTCAAAGTTGAACACTCTTACAAATTTTCTCCCAAATTTTATGTTCCTTATACAATTCTCAAATGAGTGGGACCCGTGGCCTACCAATTAGCTCTTCCCAGTCATTCTAAGCTCCATCATGTTTTTCATGTCTTATGATTAAAGAAAGTGATTGAAGCTAATTTCAAAAAGCAAACCATCCTCCCTGAGTTGGATGAATAAGATTCCATTTGGTTATAGCCACAAGCAGTCTTGGACCAACGAGAGTGTTGCCTCTGTCAGTGAACCATCAAGGAATTGTTAGTTCAGTGGAAAGATACAACTCCAGAAGTTTCCACCTGGGAGTCAATCGCCATTCTACAATAGTTTCCCAATATCAAGCCTTGAGGACAAGGTTGTTCTTCAAGGGGGAGGGCATGTTAGGGACCTAGCCTACCTAACCCATCACATAGGTAGAATAATATATTTTCCATGTAATACAAGCTGACATTAGTTAATAATGCCTGTTTAATAATGTGAACAAGTCTAATGTAAGAAGACTTAATAGAATCTTCCACTTATAGAAATATCTTCCTCTATAATGTTCTTTATATGATAGAATTAGTATAAATAAGAGTAGGAGGCATGAGAAATCCTTGTCTTGAGAATTATTATAATAGAGTGTTTCTCTGCTGGAAGTTTCCCCCTTGAAGAGGCAAGTGAACATTTCTTTATTTCAATAAAGGTATTATTGTTGGGATTGTTATTCTCATTATTTTGTTGTTCTGATGGTATTTGTTGAATATTATTGTTTCTTCTTATTGTATTACATCTGGTATCTTACAAAACGCAATAATATTTCATTCAATAGGTAAAACTGTGGCAGGGGATGAATACACTAAAAAAATACAAGAGGTTTCGGTTGGTTGGTATTATAACATATTTTTCCATTCCATATGAATAGATGCATCATTGGCCTTGATCCCAAATCCACTTACAGTTGCAAACCAAAATTCCTCCTAAAACGCTTAAAAAAAACACCTTTTGGCAATCCATATGCTACTCTTGATCTAAGAACATGCGTATGCAACTTTATATACACTATTTTCCCTTCAACAACTCACATATTCATCCAAAATGCACTAAAAAAATATAAATGTGCACAAAATGTGCCTCTCTGGTCGAAGTTTACAATTTTTTTCAGGTTGTTAACCGCTTGTTCCCTGTACATAGCTACTACAACCAATTATTCATGTTATAAATAGAACCATAGGGTGGAGGAGAGGGATAACACCCATATTCTATCAAATTTATGTTTGTGTTAGCAAGTAGTCATTTCTCTTACTTTTAAGGCCATTCCATTTTTATGGAAACCCTTGTTTCCAACACGCTTTTCTCATACTATCCTATTGGAGGAAAGAGACTCCTTCTCTTCCCTTCACTTTCTTTGAGTTATGATTGTGAACGTTAAGAAACCTTCAGTGGCATGGGAAGAGGAATATAGATGGTGGTTCCAGGAGGTGTCGTAGCAAGGATGAAGTGACTTTGTTCTTTGATATATCTTGTTCATTCCAATATAAGAGAACTATATTATTTATTGATCCCATTCATGTGTAATTAATGTATTTCATTATGGTTATATTCATATGTTTGGTAGGAAACTATATTACCAATCCAAGTTGGTTTAGGTAGATATATTTTAGTTATTGTAACTACTTTATTTGTATAATTGATTCTCTTTGTGTGCAGGCTAGAAAATGATATATTAGAATGAGTGACTGCAATGAGGACATTTCAATAGGATCTACTATGAACTTTGTTTCCTAGGTAAGTGGTTTATAATATCTTGGTAGTTACTAGATTGTATGTCATAAATACTTTTGTTTTGAATTAGTTCTCTTGGGTTTCCCATTCTATTATAACCTTAACCTTGGAGGATACCATTAGGAAGGATAAGTGTTGTTATTACCAATCCAAGCACATTAAAAAACCTCTTAAGGATTGGAAGAGAAAGGACAAACCCAGATTTAAAAAGAAGGGATTTAAACCATACCTACACAAGAATCCAATGAATGGTGTTCAATTTGGTCAACCAACCAAAAGTTTGCACCAGTAGAAATTTCCATATCATAGTGGAAATAGGCCAATAGAGTAGGAAAGAGAAAGAGTAGAGGATCCAAAGAAAGGGCCTCTATAATTTTTGGGTTGTGGAGAGGCACATCTATTGAGAGATTTCCCTCACAGAAAACATGACAACAAAAAATATTATCATGTTCAGGATGATACTAAAGTCAATGATGTGGCCAGGAGTGTGCCAAAAATATATGAAACTATTGAGAATTAGAAATCATACCACCAAGATTTCGTGGTAGTGCTGGAAGGTATAATTTCCAAGAAACCTGTTTTTATTTTGATTGACCCTAGTTCTAATCTTAGTTATTCCTCACCTAAAATGATTGAAGCATGTGCCTTATAGAGAAATAAACATGAAAAAGTATGGTCGATTCAGTTAGCCAGAGGGACTAAGAGGAAAGTGACAGAGGTGATAGAGGCTTGTCCATTTGAGATGAGTGGAATGCATACTCAAGCAACCTTGAATATCCTACCCCTAATATCATATGATGTGATGTTAGGCATGGATTGGTTAGTTGTTCATAAGAAAAAATTGAATTTTTATAACAAAACCTTAGTGCGTGAAGATGCAGAAGGTAACACAAGGGTGTTTCAAGTAATTCATAAGTCATCTTCAATTAGGTAGATATTATCACAACAACTTAATAAATTAAGTTTAAACGAGTGTCCCTTGTATGCCATACATGTTCTCAATGCAAAAAAGAGTAAGGAGAAGAAAGTTGATGATCACCCGGTGTTGTGGGAGTTTAAGAATGTATTCCTAGAGAAGGTACCTGGAATTCCTCCTAAGTGATATATCGATTTTTCAATAGATATTGTGCTCAAAGTGGTACCAACATCAAAATTTCCCTACAGAATGAGTGTGCCCGAGGTGGTGGAGTTGAAGGTGAAACTAAAGGAGATGATGGATAAAGGGTATACCAGGATAAGTGTATCCCCATGGGGATAAACTACACTATTTTTGAAAAATATTGATAGCACATTATGGTTGTGCATCAATTACCAATAGTTGAATACTATGACCATAAAGAACAAGTACCCATTGCCCATAATTGATCATCTTTTTTATCAACTCAGAGGAGCTACAATTTTATTTAAGATTGACTGTATATCTAGATATCACCAAGTCAGGAGCAAGGATGAAGACATCCACAAGAAAACCTTTATATGAGGTATGGACACTATGATTTTGTGGTAGTGCCATTTGTATTTACTAATGCACCATCTACCTTCATGTTTTTGATGAATAGTATTCTCAAAAAATATTTAGATAAGGTTTTCCTAGTGCTTGTTGATGATATTCTAGTGTATTCCAAGACAAAGGAAGAGAAAGAAGAACATCTTAGGATGGTATTAGGGGTGCTAAGAGATAACCAACTATATTCCAAGTTCAATAAGTGTGATTTTTCTCAAAAGGAGATCTAGTATTTGGGAAACACAATTTCAGCAAAAGGAGTGACAGTAGATCCCGAGAAGATCAAGGAAATCATGGATTAACTTGCCCCTCAGAATGTAAATGAAGTAAGATCATTTATGGGATTAGGTAGATATTATAGGAGGTTCATTAGGGGATTTTTAAATATTGGTCATCCCATCACTTCATTGCAGAGGAAGGGGAAGAATTTTGTATGGTCAACAGAGTGTGAATCCAGCTTCCAGCAGTTGAAGCATCTTTTGACCAATGCCTATGTTTTAAGGATTGCAGACCCTAAGAAAGATTTCTTGGTTTTCATTGATGATTGAAAGTAATGGATCATTGGAGTTATTATTAAGGAAGGGAAAGTGATATGTTGTGAGTCATGAAATCTAAATGAGAATGAGCAATGATATGTCACCCATGATTTGGAGCTTGCAACGATTGCGCATGCATTGAAGATGTGGAGGAATTACTTGATTGGAAGAAGGTTTTTCTTGATGAGATACCATTGTGGTATAATGTATTTATTTGATCAGCCATGGTTGAATGCTAGACAAATCAGATGGATGGCGTTGATAAGTGAGTTTTATATCAAGATAAAACACATAAAAGGAAAAGATAATCGGGTGGTAGATGCACTAAGCTAAAGTATGCAGATGATACACTTAGCAAAATAAAGTGTAGGTGAGTCTGACATCAAGAATAGAGCCAAATTCTCTTATAAGAAGATATTTTTTTCAACTTAGTAAGAGAAGGGTTGCAACAAAAACCCAGTGAGAAAACGTATGAGGGATATTAGCTGCAATGAGGATTTACTATTGTATAACAACAGGTTGTATGTGCTTGATTCAAAAAAGATGAAGCATCTCATCATGGATGAATTTCATAAGATATATTATGTGTTTCATCCTAGTTATCATAAGATGATAACAACAACAAGGCAATTGTATTACCATATAAGCATGAAACAAGACATTGTTGAGTATATTTCCAAGTGTTTGGAGTGACGGTAGGTCAAATTTGAACACAAGCACCTTCCAGGACTGTTGCAACCATTGAAAATTACAAAATGGAAATGGGAGATAATCTCCATGGATTTTATCATTGGTTTGTCAAACATAGTTAGGCAACATGATTGAATCATGGTAGTGGTGGATAAGCTCAGAAAGGAAACTCACTTTATTCCCATAAAATCTACCTTTAAAGATATAGATGTTGTTGATATTTTTATGAAATAAATTTTTAGATTACATGGCCTACCCAAGACTTTTATTTTAGAGAAAGATGCTAAGTTTACTTCAAATTTTTAGAAAGGCTTGTTTGTGGATTTGGGAACTCAACTAGAATTTAGCACAACCTACCATCCTTAAACATATGGTCGGACCAAAAGAGTGAACAAATTATTGGAAGACATGCTGAGGATGCATGTCATGCATCGACCCAAATAGTGGGAAGAATATCTACCCTTGGTAGAGTTTTCCTATAAAAATGGTTATCAAGAATCAATGAAGATGAGTCCATTTGAGGTTATGTATGAAGAAAATGAAAATGAAAAGTTCCAATTAGATGGGACATTTCGATGGATAGAATCACACTTGGACCAAAATTTCTAAAGGAAATGGAGCAAGAAATATTCAAAATAAGGTAGAATTTGAAAATAGCCCAGGATAGGCAGAAGAGATATGTAGATAGTAAAAGGACTCATAAATAATTTAAGGTGGGAGATCATATGTATCTCAGAGTAAATCCAAAAAGGATCTGCCTAAGGATAGATACTTGTGCTAAATTAACACCTAGCTACTTTGTACCGTTTGAAGTCCTGGAAAAAGTGGGATTGGTATCATAAATACTTTCTCTGCCACCTACTATTAGAGTTCACAATGTGTTCCATGTATACTTATTAAATAAGTATGCTCATGATTGTAATTTTGTTATTGATTGGACTATGATATAGGTGGAACTAGAGGGATAATTCTAGCTCGAACCTCAACACATCCTAGATAGGAGAGAAACATTTCTATGGAACTGAGTCATCTTGTACGTCAAGGTGCAATGGAAGCACTTTGAAGAAGATAAGGCCACTTGGGAATTGGAATATTCTATGAAAATGGAATACCCATTTTTGTTTCCTATATAAATTGTATATTTATGATGTTTTAAACATAATGGACGATGTTTATTTAAGGGGGAGGGAAATGTAGCACCATGTTTTCCTCCATGACTGTAATTATTATAATACTTCATGTATTGTGATTTATGAATCATGTAATTATGTTTGTGATTAATGAAAACACCATACAACTGATTGGGAAGGAATCCTTGAGTATTTGCTATGATACCATGAGTGGCACTGGTGAGGTGGAACTGGGAAGTTTCAATGAGTAAAATAGGAAGCTTTCTCAAAAATCTATCCTACACCTGCACAAATTGAATACACTACCTGCCCAATGTACCTGGATTGCATGGAACCACGAAGATTGGTTATGTTCATCAATATTGGGTGGTTGAGTAGTTAAAGCTATTGACTAATTTGGTACTTGGAGGAGTGAAAGGTCAATTGATACCTTAGCTAGAAGGACGCACTTTATTTTCCCGCTTGATTCAAGATCCCAACACATCAGGTTGCTTCATATGGAACTCATACAAGGATCCCGAGGGTGGAGAGGAAGAAGAGGGAAAAGGTGGAAAAACAACACAATAGATGAGAGGATGAAGAATAGGGAAGAGAAGGAGGACATGACATAGATAACATCAATAATCTATGAAATATAAGAGAGCTAGAACACATATGCACAAATACTGGACTCACACAAAGGCTTATTGTGAAGAAAATGAGTTGCAGACTTAAAAATTGACGGTGCAGTGAGAAGAGGATCTTATGAACATGAATTTGAATAGAAAGGAATATTTGAGAATATTTTCTGAAGAAAATAGGAAGATTTCCCAAGAATTGAATGGTCACCCAAGAGTAGAGAAGACTCATATCCAAACTGGAGAAAAAGAGAACCACGACTTGGAGCTTACTGGAAAGAAACTAACACTGGTAAGGGGAGGTCACTAAAGGAATGTGTAGTATAGAAGGAGATCACTTGTGCAAAGGAAATATAGTTTGGAAGATTCCAAATAAACTCGCAGAGGTCCTAAGCTCAGTGGGAAGAGGGAAACTTTTGATGTTTCCAATGGATTGAAGGAGAGTAACCTTCTCGAACCATTTCTTGATTTTGCAGTTAACTGAGATAGTCCCATGGTGGTATCATGGTCTGGAACGAGGTCAAAATGCTATAAAAATGCATAGTGCAACAAATTATATGGCTGGGTTCAAAGGATTTTCTCCTCAGTCAATTGGTTGGTTAGAATCATTACTGAATAGATAAGCTTTTTGTTTTCCATGTATATTGGATGCTGAATGATGATGATAAATTATTTTTTGTTTATATTGGAGATTTGGTTAAATGAAATAATGTTGAATTCTTAAGTCTAATGGAGTAAATAGAACCTTATTTCATTATCAACTATGTTAACTCTAAATTAATGAATGAGGAAGGTCAATACAGGTCAATTTTCCTGTAAATTGTCTAGCCCTTGAATGGAAAGCTTGCCAGGTACAAAATATTCATTTGGGTGCTTGGGTAGAGTGTTCCTAGTTGTTTGGGAAGTGGTCTAGTATCTTGAGGAAGGTGAGATAAATCCTAACATGAGAGAATGTAGGAATTTTTAATCCTATAACATTCAATAACTCAATTGTTTCCCTTGCATTTGAATGGAAATCTTGCAGGATGCTAGATCTTTATTTGGGCTTCTTGGATGCTAAGTGGTTTGAGAACCTAAGGCATTTAAGTAGAACACTATTAAACTAACCCTAAAAGGACCATGGAACTATTGAATCTTAGAGAAATCCTTTTATCCTTGATGAAAACCTATATTTGGACCCTTAGGGATGACAATCGTTTATTTGGTGGGAGGAGAAGATCTCGACTGTCAGTTAGAGATATTAGCCTCAGGAGAAATCATGTTGGAAGGAAGGGCCATTGGAATAACCCAAGGTGAGATCTCGCAATGGATTTTCAATGGGAAATTCCCAAGAAATTGTGAGTTGTCAATCCATAGGAAGTCAAGCCTATAAGATCTGGATTGTTGAATCCCGAAGCATCAGTAATATAAGTCTGTTGGGAATCCCAAAAAATGGTTCTAGGAGAGATTTCTAATGGATTAAAAATGATGTCAAGAGCCTGAGAATGAGAGAACTGTCGATCCATCGAAGAGGATGTCGATGGTTTCACAAACGTTACATATAGAGTGATCCATTCTGGAGGAAGACCTAGATGTCAATTAAATATCGTCCAGCTATAGGATCCCAAGTGATTCATGACCATTAAATGGGATGAACTATTGGATCCATCAAATTAGTCTCATTGTAGAGCATTGATCGAGAAGACTTACGATCACTCAGAGTGGGTTCATCCTGATGGTGGAGAACCCCAAGTGATAAAAGAGGCATTAGCTATCATATAGTTATAGGTGTTGATTTGATTAGGGCCATCAAATCTTGAATTCAAATACCAGTGGATCTGTCATAATAGGTTTGTTGGAGAGATATGATCTTAATGGAAATGTGGGCTAGGTAATCCACTTTCCCGATAGGAAAAGAGCCTAATTCAATGTCGATTGTTGATATGGTTGTGCAAAGACAATCCTAGTCATTTGATTTGGAATGTTTGGTTCCTGGTCTATGTAGTAAACTATTGATGTAGTCCCACTGGAAGTTGGGTGTTGAGTGAGTATATTTGATGCAATTGGATGTTGTGATAAGAGAAGTTCTCATGCAAACCACAACAAACATGGGTGTTGAAGGTTCAAACCTCAGTTCCGGGGATACAAGAAAGAGAAAATATAACATCCCACTAGCCTAAGTAAGTTTAGGGGGTCAAGTGTGTTACATAGTGGTATTATAGTAGAGTTCAAACTCTAGGCTTGAATAGATCACCAAGGTTGCATGATTGTTTAAGAAAACTTTTATCTGCTAGAAATGCATGTTTTAAATTTTTATTGTTTGACTGTATATATGAAAATTGATAGCATTTTTTAGTAGGAAATGGAGTCCTGGCTCGAGACTGCCAAAACATATTGATGCTTGACAAGGTCAAGAATTTATGCCAACAATTTTAATGAAATGGCTAATAATGTTTCATTTTTTCAACATGTAGGACATACTGAAAAGGAATTAGGGGTGAATGGTGGAGCATAGCATTGGAGACACCTCACACTTTAGAGATGAAGAGTATGATGGTAGGGGGGCCAAAGAAACCCCTCTATATTTATTAACCACTATCAAAAGTATGAAAGCTGGAAATGAGAGGCTCATGAGAGCTCAGGCTGAGCACAAAACATTAAATCCAGTACCACTACAGAGTTTTCTTGAGGTCCAAGATAATTTGTAGCGAGTTCTAGACATTAGTGATGCACATTTGTAGTATTTATAGAAATTGACTACTCCTTCAGATGCCCAAAAGTGCATATTATCCCATAGTAATGTAGGAAAAAGTTCTTCCAAGAAAAGGCATCGATATGCTAAGAAGGGTAGAGCTAGTGGAAGTATCACCATGGAATCATCTAGTTGGAAGGCCACTACAGAGGAGTTGTCAATCTATGAGACTAGATCAAGTGTTCCTAGGAAGAAGAAAAAGAGACACTCACAAAGTTCTCTGATAGAAGAATTCAAGAAGACTAATCAACCTAGACTTGATGGAGAAATCAAGAAAGCAGAAGAAGGCAAGGATTGGCTATTGTGGTTGAGAAAGTATTTTTGGATACACAATTACTCGAAAAATACAAAATAAATGATAGTTATCTTCAATATGAATGTAAGAGATTCCATATGGTCTGAGGACCTCAAGGAACTTAAGGGATTGAAGGAAAGCAAGATGACCTAGAAGAAATTTGATAAGTATTTTAGGAAGCCATACTTATCTAATAAATACTTTGATAGAAAGATTAAATAATTCCATGAACACCAGTTGGGGAAACTTACCATGGATGCTTATGCCAATAAATTCTTGGAATTGTTGAGGTATTTCCCTTACCTCAAGGATGAGAAAGAGAGGATACACCATTTCCTTATCGAGCTTTCCACATTCTTACTAGGATAGAATTGAATTTGATGAGCTTAAGGCCTTGGAGGATACTATTAGGAAGGCTAAGTGTTGTTATGAAAAATCCAAGAACAGGTAAGAGCCTCTTAAATATTGGAAGAGAAAGGAAAAACCCATGTTTCAAAAGAATGGATTTGAACCATCCTCATATAAGAATCTGAAGAAAGGTGCTCAGTTTAGTCAAATAATCATAAGTGTGCACCAACAGAACTTTCCATCTCATAGTGGAAATAGGCCAGTAGAGAAGGAAAGATAAAGGGTAGAGGAGCCAAAGAAAGGACCTCTAAAATGTTGTGGTTGTGGAGAGGCACATATGTTGAGAGATTACCCTCATATATAGCATGAAAAAAAGTATTTATCATGTTCAAAGGATACTGTGGTCAATGATGTGGCCGGGAGTGTGCCAAGAATATAAGTAGATGTTGAAAACTGGAAAGAAGACCACAAAGATTTTTTGGTGGAGCTAGAAGGTATAATTTCCAAGAAACCTATTTATATTTTGATTAACCCTGGTTCTAATCTTATTTAAGTCTCACCTCAAATTGTTGAATAATGTTCCTTATAGAGAAAGAAAAACACAAAGGAATGGTTGGTTCAGTTAGCCACGAGGACCAAGAGAAAAGTGGTAGAGGTGATAGAGGCTTGTCCATTTGACATGAGTGGAATGCATAATCAAGAATCCTTGAATATCCTACCCCTAGGATCATATGATGTGTTATTAGGCATAGAATGGTTAGTTATTCATAAGGAAAAATTGAATTGTTATGAGAAAACCTTAGAGTGTGAAGACATGAAAGGTAACACAAGGGCGTTGCAAGGAATTCATAAGCCGATTTCAATTAGGAAGATATCAACACTACAACTTAAGAAATTCAGTTGATAAGGGAGTCCTTTGTATTCCATACAAGTGATCGATGCCAAAAAAAGTAAGGATCTAAAGGTTGAGGATCACCCAATTCTATGGGAGTTTAAGGATGTATTCCCAGAGGAGGTACATGGACTTCATCCTAAGAAATATCACAAGTTTTCAATAGATCTTGTGCCTAGAGTAATACCAACATCAAAAGTTCCCTACATAATGAGTATGCCTAAGCTAGTAGAGTTGAAGGTGAGACTGAAGAAGATGATGGATGAATGGTATATTAGGCCATGTGTATCCTTGTGGGGAGAACCTGTGCTATTTTTGAAAGGAAGTATGGCACATTGCGGTTATGCATCGATTACAAACAGTTGAATAATATGACCATCAAGAAAAAGTAACCATTTCCCATAATTGATGATCTTTTTTATTAGATCAGAGGAGCTACAATTTTCTCTAAGATTGAATTGAGATATGGATATCACCAAGTTAGGATTAAGGACAAAGACATCCACAAGACAACCTTTCAAATGAGGTATGGAAACTATGAGTTTGTGGTAGTGAAATTTTAGCTTACTAACACACCAACTACCTTAATGTGTTTGATGAATAGAATTCTTAGCAAGTATTTGGATAAGTTTTTCCTGGTATTTGCTGATGATATTCTAGTGTATTCCAAGAGAAAGGAAGAGCACAAAGAATATCTTGGGATGATTTTATGGGTGATAAGAAATCACCATATATATGCCAAGTTTATCAAGTGTGACTTCTTTCAAAAATATTTCCAATATTTGGGCCACAGAATCTCAACAGAAGGAGTGGCAGTGCATCCTGATAATATCAAGGAAATTATGCATTAGCCTACCCCTCAAAATGCAACTGAAGTAAAATAATTTATTGGAGTATTGAAATAGTATAGGAGGTTCATTAAGGGATTTTCCAAGATTGGTCATCACATTACTTCATTGCAGAGGAAGGGGAAGAAGTTTCTATGGTCAACAAAGTGTGAATCCAACTTCTAGCAGCTAAAGCATATTTTGACCAACGCCCCTGTTTTAAAAATTGGAGACCCTGAGAGTGATTTATTGGTTTTCACTAATGCTTTCAAGGAAGTGATTGGTAGATTTATTATGCAAGAAGGGAAAGTGATTTTTTACAAGTCACAAAAGGTAAAGGAGCATGAGTACCAGTATGCCACCCACAATTTGGAGCTTGCAGTGATTGTGCATGCACTAAAGATATGGAGGCATTACTTGTTTAGAAGAATGTTTTTTTTGATGACATACTATTATGGTATAAAATATTTATTTTATCAACTAAGGTTTAATACTAGATAGGCCATATGGATGGTGCTAATTAATGACTTTGATTTCAATATCAAACACATAAAAGGAAAAGAGAATTGAGTGGAAGATGCACTCAACCAAAGTGTGAATATGATACACTTAGGAACACCAAGTGTAGGTGAGTATGACATCAAGAAAACAATCAAAATTCTCTTGTAAGAAGATAATTTTTTCAACTTAGTAAGAGAAGGGTTGCAGCAAAAAGCCAGTGAGAAAAAGTATGAGGGACATCAACTTGTATCTGATAATTTATTGTTGTATAATGACAGGTTGTATGTGTCTGATTCAATAGATTTGAAGCATCTCATCATGGATGAATTTCATAAAATACCTTATGTGAGACATCGTGGTTATCAGAATATGATAAGAGTAGTAAGGAAGTTATATTACTGTCCAAGCATGAAATAAGAAATTGTTAAGCATATTGCCAATTGTTTGGAGTGCCAGTAGGTCAAAGTGGAACAAAGGCACCCTCCAAGACTATTGAAACCATTGAAAAATATAGAATGGAAATGGGATACAAAAACCATAAATTTTATCTCTGGTTTTTCGAAGACAGCTAGGAAACATGATGCAATCATGGTAGTGGTGGATAAGTTGAGAAAGGAAGCACACTTTATTCCCATTAAATCTACCTTTAAAGCTATAAATGTTGCTGATATTTTTATGAAAGAATTTTTCAGATTGCATGGTCTACCCATGGCTATTATTTCAGAAAGAGATGTTAAGTTCAACTAGAATTTCTGGAAAGTCTTGTTTTCGGGTTTAGGAATGCAGCTAGGATTTAGCACAACCTATTATCCTCAAACAGATGGTCAAACTGAAAGAGTGAAAAGAGTGTTGGAAGACATTTTGAGGATGCATGTTATGCATCCACCCAAACAATGGGAAGAATATCTACCCATGTTAGAGTTTTCCTATAACAATGGCTATCAGGAATCACTAAAGATAAGTCCATTTGAGGCTCTGTATGGTAGAAAATGAAGATTTCCAATTAGTTGGGACATTTGGATGGATAGAATCACACTTGAACAAGAATTGCTAAAGGAAATGGATAGGAAAAAGAGCTATGTACATACAAAAAGGAATCATAAAGAGTTTAAGTGATGCAAGAGCATCTCTCACTGTCAGGCTGCAATATTGAAGATTTTAATGACCTGAAACACTGAATTGTCAAACCAAGGTAAGTAAACTTCGAGCTACTACACTGTATGTGCGGGTAAGATTTTAATACCTACTTAAAAACTATCTTTAGAAGAAAACACAAACTCACTCTGAGAACTTGAATCCTAATGACTATCCTAAAACTGAGCATCTCCTATTTAATTCATCAACAGAAAACAGTCCTATGCTTAAATGTTGGGGCTTCTATTTATATGCCAAAGTGTGATTTCACAAGACTATTCTACCGCTACTCTTAATCATCTATCATCACCATTTCTATTTAATCCATGCCAGAAAGAGTATTTCCTAGAATGCATTCAAACTGAACATCCAAAATGAATCTAAATCTGTCCACGGGAAAACAGAGAAACACCCTACTTACCCTACTAGTACCGGAAGCTTCATCTAAGTTAATTGCAACCTAACTATCTCACAGAACAGAGTAGCCTAACTATCTAACAAAGCAAAGCACATTCCAACTCTGAGTTATGGTCAGATCGAAAACTGGAATCAAAACAAACCTAGCTCATGCTCTAAACTCTACAGGAATCAACCATACTTCGATACTCATCAACGTAGCAGATATTTAATAAGCTGGAAATGATACAGTTGAAGAATGATCAATCAATGAGCTGGACAGTTAATTCCAAAACTCAATAGACTAACATGCATGCGATTACTACGATACTGAAATAAAGTAAATTTAATGCAGAGAACAGCAGCGACTCGAACCTGTTTGGCGGGCCCAACCAAACGGTACAAGTGCTGTAAGGAACAACCAGAACTAACTATATCATTCTACGCAACCACTGTGTATACTTCCCGTTCCATTTACTCACAGAAACAACTCAAATCGTATAACAGTGAAACAACATAACGCAAGATAGCTTATATTTGGAAATGTATTTCATAACATAGCATAATCCAACCGTCTCTTAGGAGTGACCCCCTGGTTATATATATAGATCCTCCTCCATAACAGTCTAAAGAAAAATACATAAAAACAAATGGATCCCCGATTCGAAAATAGCTTGGAATCAAGTTTAAAACGGTCTTCACATCTTCGTGACACGTAGTGTCACGAAGTGTGAATCATGAAAGACTAATGACTCGGCTCTATCATCGTGCCTTCAATCATCATATGAGCGATGACTCCATCTGTCATGTGAATCTCACTGTCTCCCCTTCTGACCATAACGTGTAGATCTTGAGCGACTTCATTGGTATCTCCACGGGGTACGAGCTGGTACCTGGTACTGGCAAATCCTGTAAATAGAAATAGTACCTAACTCAAGCCACATTAGTTTCAATATTAATTTAAAGCATCAAAATGCATAAAAATAGCTTGAAACGTAAAGATACCTTAAGTAACCCCATTGAGTGGTAAAGAGATGTCAACTGTGTCAAAACAAAGCCGGAAGGGGTGGTACTGGGTATGGAAATGGAGGTCTTTGTGATATAATATAGGCAAAAATGTGATCAAAACTGGAGACCAACATGCCCCCACACTGAAGTCTTTGCCTGTCCTCAGGCAACAAAAAGTTAAAGACTGGTAGCCATCAGAGGGTTGCAGCAGCTGCAACCAACATTTGTAACCTCTCATGTTTCTTCATATTTCTGATTTCTTTCTTGAGGACTCGGTTGATTATAACATGCTTTCTGGTAGTCTTTTGTAGTTTCCTGTTCCTTCGGAAGAGACCCTTATTTCTCTGTTTCAATATGTCAATTTTGGACAAGAGGTTAGTCACCCTGACTTTCATGAGTTCATTCTCTGTTTTTATATGTCGATCCAATACAGTGTACTCATGGAGCTTCTCTTTCAACTTGTTGTTCCTGCTTTCTAGTCTCGCTATCATTGGTTTCAAGGATCGACTAGAGGAAATTTCACAATGGGTTTTAAATGTTTGATCCTGCCCTGGTTGTGGTTGAGGACTAGATGCATGAGTGAACTCATCTGGACTTTGAGCAGGGGTGTTAAATCTATCAGAATTATGGTCTGAACTGAATTCAGGGGTGAATGCATTTGGACTTTGTTCATAGGTGTCAATTGGATCTGGATGAGCTGGACTGAGTGCAGAAGTGTCAACTGGATCAGGTTCAGGAGTGAACTCTCTTTGTATCCAAGCAGGGGTACCTGTTGGTACTTGAATTGGCTCTTTCTGCTCAATTCCTTTGGGCACAGTAGCCTGCCGATCCACTTTGCGGTTTTTTTGAATGAATTGGGACAGAGTCCAAGTCATTTCGGAGGGCTCTGGAGCCTCCTCCTGACCAGCCACACTTTCTAACCTATCCTGTGGTGGGTAGCTGGGTACAGAGTTATCCATACCGGACAACATGCTCTTACATTTTCTTTTTGGATTCCTCCTGGGTTTGTCAGTCAATTCTGCCAGTTCCTCCACATCAATTATGTTCTCAGCAGCTAAGGGAGAATTCAGAATGTCAACATGTGCCTCTATAGGAGTGGTATTATTGGTCTCTACTCCGTCAGACCCATGAGCACCAATTGAATGTTCTGAATCCGGGTCCCCAGTACTGGCTTCAACTGTGATATCGGGTAGGTTCTTAGGGTTAGCACAGACTTTGGTCGGGGTTTTAATCCTCTATTTCCTAGAGTTCAATTTCTTTTGCGCGGGAGTAGGCTTAACACTTAGATCTTTAGACTTGGCAGAGGCTAGGGTTTTGATAGTGAACATGTCCCAAGTTTCTTGCTTTTTGGACAGTGCAGACTTAACCAAAATCTTAATAAGACCGAAATGAAATAAACTGCCATGAAAATCTTTGGCCTTTCGTACCTGTTCAGCCATCTTTTTCAAACTTTTCAACAAAAAGAAAGGTATGTTCAGAGGATTACCTTTGAAGTGCAACAGGAGTCGGGCATGGCAGGGAAAGACGATGGTGTACTGCCCTTCACACGTGAGGTAGCGTTGGAGGATGGCTAACAATTGAGCCCACTGTGGTTCCAGCCATGACCGCGAGGTTACCTCGAACCACTGTGTCTCTCGGTACTACGGTTTCAAAAGCTGAGTGCAGAGTTGTTTGTCAACAGGCTGACCCTTTGTCCATCTTTGGCCAGTGGTGGGCAATTGAATTGCCTCTGAAATGAACTTCTCTGTGACTTCGAACTCGAGCTCACCCACTTTAGCGAGCCCACCCTCAAAATGCAGAGCAAACTGGAGCGTAATGGCATCGTTATATCTGTCGAATTTCTTCAGAAATGGCTCCCAACCCGCTTTCTTAAAAATATCTCTGGTCGCCTCGTACTCTGGAAGGACCTCTAGGTCTGCGTATGTCTCCGGTTCGTGGTGATTTTCCACCATGGTTGCACTTGATATCACAGGGGAGGTATGTGGGTGAGCAACGAAATTTGAACGAGGGCGATGAAGGGAAAGAATGTGATGGGGAATGTAGTCAGGAGAGAAATCATATGAGATTATTTGAATTGTCGTGGGGATCGATGGCGTGTGGAACAATGATGATAGCCGTACGTAAGTGCAGGGTATGATCATATATGATTCATGTCGAACTCAGCTCCGGGAATGTGGTGCATTTTTATGACATGAAATGTCACGGTAGGTTAGTTCATTAGGTATAGGTCATGGAAATGATGAAACATTATGGAGTAATCAAGGCACCCTTAGTTCAAACTATTAGTATGCAAATTAATACAGTAAATCAATACGAACTAAACATACCTGAGTTAAATTACCTATCCCATTGTTATGCAAGTCTTGCTGTAGAATTTTCTTTTGAATTCAAGTCTGGATTTGAAGGGCGTGAAAATTGTAGCTGCTCTGGTATTTCTGATGAACCTGTAACTGATGAACTCTGTGCTGGTGTTGACTGGTACTGATGGAATCTTGCAGAGAAATTTTACCCAATACATCCTGTTGAGAAAAACTTCTTGTTTATAGTAGCAAATTATTTGATGAGGATCCCTGAACCTGGCTTTTATTCTGTCCTGAAAAAGATCAACTGAAATCATGTCTTCAACAGCTTCAAAGCTCTTCCCCTGGTACAATTCTGGTTTGTGTGAATGAATGTTCTGGAGTCGAACACAAACATAAATCATCATATTACCGGTCATTAGTGAATGTCGTTAACCGATGTGAGATGACCCACCAGTGATGTCAATGGGCCTCAAGGTACCTACAGCACATCCTAACAGGTACGAATAGAGGTGTCGGCATCGAGTCACCTGTAGGATCTATCAACCAAGAGACATTGGTGTATTCCCAGGGTTGTTAGCAAGGACATCTTCCATTGAGGCATGCAGAGTCCAGGGTAATAAATAATCTCTAATCTCTACTCCAGATAAGAAGCTGATGTCGATGGAGTGAGATTTGTTGGAAGGTGGACCTTAACGTACTCCACATCATCCAACGCGAGTGCAGATAGAAATCTTGTAGACATAATTTTTTTGAAACAGTAATCACTTACTTGTGGATTTTATGAGCCCAAGTGAGTATATGCTCATTGCTTCCTCATGTTTGGAGAGTCTGAGGAAATGCTAAAAGAAGACTCTAGGGGGGTTTCTTTCCCATAATAATTCACTAGGTCTGGTAAAGAATAACCCTTCCTGATAAATGCCCCTTTCATACTTTAATGAGCAATCAAAGGGAGCAAACAAGCTCAGATTTATTTGTTTCAGAACAAGTCAGTTATATTGACAAGGAAATTCCATGAAATAAAGCAGTCTTACCTTCTTACCTGTTGCGAGAGGGTGATAAAATTCAGTTCTGTACTTGCTCGGAGAAACTTGTAAAACTGAAAATAAAAGATCAATACATCCCAAGAAAAGAAAATAAATGTTTTTTCTGTTATATGTTATTTGATTTTTTTTAATTTTTTTTTCTGCTAAAAATCTATTATTTACAGAATTTTAAAACAGCATGAATGATCAAAGATCAGCAGGAGGAGAAGACTCTTCTCCCACTATCCTTAGTTCTGTTTGCTTGGCAACTTCCTTTAAGAAATCATCTTTTGACAGAGGTTTGTTGTACACTTTCAATCGATGTCCATTCACTAAAAAGGAATTCTGAGAATCATCTATGGTTTTAATCCTGACAGAACTGTTATAAAAAATAGTTTCTACTTCATAAGGTCCCAACCATCTTGTTGTAAGTTTCCCTTTGAAAGTTTTATATTTGGAATCGAAAAGTAATGCCCAATCCCCTGGTTGGAAATGTTTTTTCTTGATGTATTTGTCATGCCACTTGCTGCGTTGAATTTGCACAAGGATGGTCCTTTGAAGAGCATCCTGCCTCATTTCTCCCAATTCATTAAGTTGCATGACCCTCTGTTTTTGTGCTTCACTCAAATCTATCCCCAACTCTACTGCTAGGCGGAATGTATGGATCTGAAACTCTACGGGAAGGAGAATTTGTTTACCGAATACCAACTCATAAGGAGTATGACCAGTGGTATTCCTCCATGTAGTCCTGTATGCCCATAAAGCTTCTGGAAGTCTATCTGCCCAATCTTTATGATGTAAGTGTATGGTCTTGGTCAGAATTACTTCCAGAACTTTGTTTGTAGATTCCACTTTCCCATTGGCTTGTGGATGGTATGGAGAGGACTTACAATGTTTGATCCCATATTTGTCTGTGAGTTCTTTCATCAGTTTGGAAGTAAACTGGGCACCTTGGTCGGTAACAATTTCTTGTGGAACACCGAAGCGGGTAAAGATATCTTCATACATAAACTCAATCACTGATTTCTCAGTTGCTTGATATAGGGATTTTGCCTCTACCCACTTGGTCACAAAATCTGTGCACACCAAGATGTACTTCTTCTTTCTTGACATTGGAGCAATTGGCCCTACAAAATCTAATGCCCATTTATCGAATGGTTCAATTACAACTTGTGGTCATAAGGGCATCTCGTCTGCTGCAGTGGGATTTCCCATCCTTTGACAACTGTCACAGCTTCTTACATATTTCGTTGCATCTTTGAACAGTGTCGGCCAATAGTATCCTAATTGCAAAACTTTATATGTTGTTCTCTTGTCAGAGAAATGTCCTCCACAGGGTCCATCATGACAGGCCTAAAAGATATCGGGAATTTCATCTTCCCGGACACATCTCCTAATAATCATATCAGGACTTGTATAGAAGAGATCACTTCCCACCCAAGAATAGTAAGCACTTTGTTGGATAATTCTTTTCTTCTGTGGTGGTGATAAGTGAGATGGTAACCTTCCTGTAGCTAAATAATTGGCCGTATCTGCAAACCAAGGGGTATTGGTAGCTACTGCAAACAAATTTTCATCAGGAAAGTTATCATTCACTGGGATATCAGTACTATCTTGGGAAATACGAGAAAGAAAATCTGCAACTACATTCTCTTTCCCTGGCCGATCAACTATGGTGATGTTAAATTCTTGAAGCAGTAAAAGCCATCGGGTGATTCTACCAATAGTGATTGGTTTGTTCATCAAGAATCTGATTGCAGAGTGGTCAATGTGTACAAAAACCTCATATCCAGTAATGTAGTGACGAAATTTGTTGATGGAATGAACTACTGCTAAAAATTCCTTCTCTGTTACTGTGTAGTTCAATTAAGGTGGGGTAAGGATTTTGCTGGTAAAATAGATTGCATAATTCTGTTGGTTCTCCTTTTGCCCAAGCACTCCTCCTAAAGTAGTGTCTGAGGCATCGGTTGAGATGTGGAAAGGAAGGGACCAGTTTGGTCCTCTGAGAATAGGTGCCATAGACAGTTTTGCTTTTAAATCCTCAAAGGCTCTCTGACAGTGATCATCCCAACAGAATTCTGTATCTTTTGTCAATAGTTTAAACATGGGGCTGGCTATTTTGGTGAAGTTTTCGATAAATCGACGATAATAACCAACATGCCCCAAAAAGCTTCTCACAGCTTTCTAGGTTTTTGGAGAGGGAAGATTAACTATAACCTCAATTTTGGCTGGGTCCACTTTAATTCCTTCAGCAGACAAATGGTGTCCCAACACAATCCCTTCAGTTAATAACATTTTGCATTTCTCGTGACTGAGGGACAGATTTGATTCTTGGCAGCGAATCAGGACTTTCTCCAGGTTACTTAGGGCTTCTTCAAAGGTGTTACCATAGACAGTAAAATCGTCCATGTAAACCTCCACACAGTCATGAATCAGATTAGCAAAGACACTAAGGACAACTCTCTAAAATGTTGCAGGAGCATTACATGATCCAAAAGGCAACACTTTATAGGCATAAGTGCCCCACGGACATGTGAATGTTGTCTTGTCCTGGTCTTCAGGAGCAATCTGAATTTGGTTGTACCCACTATATCCATCCAGGAAAGAAAAATATCTTTTTCCAGCCAAGGTATCCA
>ML779658.1:878917-903886 GCA_009831015.1 Picea engelmannii
TTGGATTCATGCGTCTCTGTGGCTGTCTTACTGGGGTTATCCCTGGTTGGATGTAGATGTGGTGAATGCAGGTGTCAGGGTGTATTCCCTTCATATCAGTGTATTCCCAAGAAAAAGCCCCTGACTGTTCTTTCAAAAGTTTTGTCAACTGTTCCTGTTGACTGAGACTCAATTCAGAGTTGATGTATAGACATCTACCTGGACTAAGTTCTACTAGAATGGTATATGGCCCTGAGTGTTCAGAAACAGTGAAAACCATGGATGGTGAAAATGAAGAAAATAACTCACTTTGTTCCTGAAAATCCTCTCTGAAAATCTAATCATATTGAAGGTAGGTCTGTGGGAACTCAACATTTTCTGTCACAGAAAGGAATTGACTTAAAATGTCATCCTCTGTAGGTTCTTGCAGTGCATGGATCTCATCAACAGAGAATAAAGGTTCCTCATCCTCATTCTCAAAATAGGGGCACTTCAACCAACATAATTATTCTGTAACAGGCCGGGCAGGTGGAAACAGAGTAAGTTTCTGTGAAGAAATACCATTTGAGATAAACATATCCCCACCATGACATCCTATAAAAGCGTTGGCTGTGTCCAACCAGGGTCTCCCTAAAATTATTGGGTGGCCTTTTGTGGGGTCCTTTGAATGAATAATCATGAAGTCAATAGGGTATTCCCACGAAGCTAAAGTCACAAGGATGTCATCAAGAACTCCAACAGGTTTGATAGTGGTTCTGTCAGCCAGTTGAAGGACTGTAGGAGTAGGACGAAGGAGTTGATTTAATTGTAACAGTTCCACTGTGTTGCTGGTCATTATATTAATGGCTGCACCTAAATCAACTAAATTATTACCAATAGATACATTGTTAATGGTCACTGAAACTATTGGGTTCCCTGGATTGGCATACTTTACAATTTTGGGTGTTTCAGAAATATAATTTGATAACTGTCCTACTAGATGTATTGTGGGTGGATATTTCTGTTTTCGACCTGGTTTCTTGATGCAGAGTTCTTTGATGGTTTTGGCATATATGGGAACATATTTGATTGCCTGTAACAATGGAATCTTAACACAGACATTTCTCAGTTCAGTCATAATGTCAAACTCAGATTGTACAATTGGTTTTCAATGAGAAACCTCTCAGGAAAAGGAGGCGTTTTGGGAACCTGAGGTTGTGTGTTATGCTATGATTCAGATTCTTTCTGTTTTGGAATGATAACATCTTGCAGGGTTGTCTCATTTGATAAATTATCTGCAGGCTCATCTTCATGTTCTTCGATAATTACCTTTGGCGTTGTTTTTGTTATGGGCTGATTTTTATTCAAAATATTTCCAGATCTCAGCTGTACTTCTTGTATAGAAATAGGGTTTATGTTGTAAGTTGGATAATTCTAGAAATCAACATTATGGAGTGTTAGAGGTGGTCTGTGGTTAGGATTTGGAATGGGTTGAGCTGGCAAAATGGTAGGACGTGGTGGATTCTGAGGCTGCTGAGGGTTTTGTGGGATAGGTGGTAACAGAGGTGGAGTAAAACCAGGCAATAATTGTTGCATATTTGGAGGATACTGCGTGTATGGATTATGGGGGACTAGTACTGCATGCTCCTGTTGGTTATTTCCAAAGTTTGGATTTCTCCATCCCTGGTACCAAGGTTGAGCAGGGGCATTTTGTGAAGGCCATCTTGGCCAGTTCCATGGATGTTGTTGTTGAGAGAAGGGTGGATAATAGCTAGAAGATTGTGGGAATGGCTCTTGATATACATTTGCATTTGGATTTCTCGGCTGCCAAGGCCTCTTAGGTGCAGATGGAGTCCCTGGAGCTTCCCCTCCCTTGAATATTTCTTGCAACCCAGGTAAGGATGGGCAGTCTTCTGTTTTATGATTTTCAGTACATATTGCACATACAGGAACATTGTCCAAAGGACATTCTCATAAAGGATGACTTTTTCTGCATTTTGGGCAGAATATACTTAGGACAGGGTTTTCCTCTTCCTGCTTTCTCTTAATCTTCAAAGTGTCCAACTGAGAGCCAATTGTTCCTAAAAGGTCTGTTTTAAAATTATCCAAAAGGTTCCCCAATTCAACTTTAGTAACTCCACCAGATGTGGATGTTTTGGTATTTTTGTTGACCAGTTCTCTCACACTTTTTGCAGTTTTCCCTTTACTTCTTGAGTACGTTCTACAAAGTTCACTAATTGTTTCAAATTTTTTTTGATAAATGTCTCCTGAAGCCATTAAATTTAGAGTATCAATATATTCTTCCAAAACTCCTTTTAAGAAAAGAGTCTTGATTTCTTCATCCTGGAGATCATTATATTTAGATTTTTGAAGGGTATAGGTAAATCTTTCCAGAAAATCCTCAAGGCTTTCTTCATCTTGCTGTTGCATCTTGAAGATGTCATTCCAAGAATCCTTGGTTCTGCAATAATCCTGGTACTTCTTTAAAAAAATTTCCTTCATATCTTCCCAAGATCTAATGCTGTATTCTCCTAAACTCATGAACCAACGCAATGCAGAATCTTTCAGGGCGGCAGGAAATAATTTCAGTTTATGTGCATCCTGGAGGTAGTTATAACTCCTGCACAGGATGTCGAACTCAAAAAGAAAGACATCTGGATCCTCACTATTTTTCCCATGGAAGGTTGGTAGTGCTGAAAGTGGGATATTTTTCATATTGACATTCTGGACTAAATCCAAAATAGGAAATCCAAAAGTGGTTTCTGGTGGTAACTCATTCTCTGCTTGTACTTCTCCTTCATTTTCAATATGAAGTTCCCCATGTAAGTCTCTCCCTCTTTCTCCCATGGTAAAAGGATTACCAAGAATTGTATAAACAATCCTATCTTTCTTTGGTGAGGGTGTAAAATCCCACCTTTCTGGATTCTTTTTGTTAGAAGTGTTATCTCCTATTGGTCTTTTTGAGGATCTTATGGCCTTTGATTTCATAGTTGTAGTTGTTATCTGTGAGACTACAGAGTGAGGGATCCCGAGAAGGGCTTGTATTTTCTCTGGATCAACTGTGTCATCCAGGGCTGGATCACCAAGGTTTTGAGTTTGTTGCTGTATAATGGTTCCTGGTTCTAGGTTTTGTTCTATGGTCTCCTCAGCCAGAATTTCAGTCTCAGTTTCTATCGCTTTTTGGGTGGATGTTTCTTCTTTTTGTGGTTTTATATTTTTCCTAAATCTACCCCTAGGATCTCTATTTCTCATGAAGTCATGCTAAATGAAATGAAATAAACAAAGATTGAGTTTCAGAGTATCTGTGATAACTGATATGTCGGTTTTCACCTCTTTTGTTTCCACAGCTCCTCTTACTATCAACCTACTAACATACCACACCAAACTAAGTGCATTCTAAAACTAATCAAGACAATTATCTTCTTACCTTTTAAACAGCTCCCCGGCAACGGCGCCAAAAATGTCAGGCTGCAATATTAAAGATTTTAATGACCTGAAACACTGAATTGTCAAACCAGGGTAAGTAAACTTCGAGCTGCTACACTATATGTGCGGGTAAGATTTTAATACCTACTTAAAAACTATCTTTAGAAGAAAACATAAACTCACTCTGAGAAATTGAATCCTAATGACTATCCTGAAACTGAGCATCTCCTATTTAACTCATCAATAGAAAATAGTCCTATGCTTAAATGCTAGGGCTTCTATTTCTATGCCAAAGTGTGATTTCACAAGACTATTCTACCGCTACTCTTAATCATCTATCATCACCATTTCTATTTAATCCATGCCAGAAAGAGTATTTCCTAGAATGCATTCAAACTGAACATCCAAAATGAATCTAAATCTATCCACAGGAAAACAGAGAAACACCCTACTTACCCTACTAGTACCGGAAGCTTCCTCTAAGTTAATTGCAACCTAACTATCTCACATAACAGAGTAGCCTAACTATCTAACAAAGCAAAGCACATTCCAACTCTGATTTATGGTCAGATCGAAAACTGGAATCAAAACAAACCTAGCTCATGCTCTAAACTCTACAGGAATCAACCATACTTCGATACTCATCAACGTAGTAGATATTTAATAAGCTAGAAACGATACAGTTGAAGAATGATCAATCAATGAGCTGGACAATTAATTCCAAAACTCAATAGACTAACATGCATGCGATTACTACGATACTAAAATAAACTAAATTTAATGCAGAGAACAACAGCGACTCGAACCTGTTTGGCGGGCCCAACCAAACGGTACAAGCACTATAAGGAACAACCAGAACTAACTATATCATTCTACGCAACCACTGTGTATACTTCCCGTTCCATTTACTCATAGAAACAACTCAAATCGTATAAAAGTGAAACAACATAACGCAAGATAGCTTATATTTGGAAATGTATTTCATAACATAGCATAATCCAACCGTCTCTTAGGAGTGACCCCCTGGTTATATATATAGATCCTCCTGCATAACAGTCTAAAGCAAAATACATAAAAACAAACAGATCCCCGATCCGAAAATAGCTTGGAATAAAGTTTAAAACTGTCTTCACATCTTCGTGACACGTAGTGTCATGAAGTGTGAATCATGAAAGATTAACGACTCAGATCTATCATCGTGCCTTCAATCATCATATGAGCGATGACTCCATCTGTCATGTGAATCTCGCTGTCTCCCCTTCTGACCATAACGCGCAGATCTTGAGCGGCTTCATTGGTATCTCCACGGGGTACGAGCTGGTACCTGGTACTGGCAAATCCTGTAAATAGAAATAGTACCTAACTCAAGCCACATTAGTTTCAATATTAATTTAAAGCATCAAAATGCATAAAAATAGCTTGAAACGTAAAGATACCTTGAGTAACCCCATTGAGTGGTAAAGAGATGTCAACTGTGTCAAAACAAAGCCAGAAGGGGTGGTACTGGGTATGGAAATGGAGGTCTTTGTGATATAATATAGGCAAAAACATGATAAAAAATGGAGACCAACACTCATAGCAAGTGAGCCGACGCGGAATGCAAGTGAACAACTGGACAAAACCAACACAAGTTTTGAAATTGTCTCGAAGATAATGTGCCAACCTTAAATGTGATATTAAAGAGAGGTGTACTTTTATATTTTAATCATATCTTGAGCATCCTGCTCTCGTCTGAAGTAGATGGAGGCATTTATGTTGAGATGAAATAGGTAGATAGAATTTAATATTAGATTAGAAAGTTTTAGAAAGAAAGAGGGAAACGGGATATAGACACCCTCATTGTGCATTGTAACAGAATCCTGAGCATTGAGAAGAGAAGCAAAGAGCTGTGGAAGAACACCCATGTACAGAGTTTGAATTAATAGAAGAGGTTGATTCAAATGCATGGTTTTGTGTTTGTTCTCTGTGTATGTATACTGAATGCTATGCTCATGAGTATTTACTTCCTGTTATGCATTTGTTTTACATGCTATGTATGAATGATTTCTTGCCGAGTGTTTGAAATCTAAGAAAGGAAGTAGAAGAAATGAGTTTCAATTGTTTCTCTATCTGAGAAAGGATTCCTGCAAGGAGTGTAGTTGAAGTCGTCCACAAGGAGTGTGTTGAAAGAAAGCTCAGATAGTTTAACTCTTGTTCTTGTTCACCCAGAAGTGAAATTGGGTTATAGGAGCCGTGCAAGGAGTGCGCGGGCTAAGGAAAGTCTCAGTTGTGAATCTGAGCGAAGCATTGAAGGACTAATGCTGCAGGAGTGCGTAGAGTTGAAGATATTCAGCACTTGGAAGTTTATGAGAGTTGCCACAAGGAGTGCATGCAAGAATCTTCTCTAAGACTCAGAGTCGAGAGAAAGCTCAGGAGGGATAAATCCTTTGAAGCTATTGAAGGTAGCGTAAGGAGTTGGAGTATATCGAGTGACTTAAGGCGTCGGACTTTTGTGTCATAGGTGATTAAGTCCGGGAAGGAGTCTTTGGTTCAATTCGTGAATGTATCAAGGAGGAGAAGATAGACGGACATGATCTTGTGGAGAGGATTAATGAAATCCTGCTAGCCGTCAGATCCACCAGAGTAGCGAGGAGGATACAGTTACGTCCGGAGTTCAAACTCTAGGGATTGTGAGTTGTTGGATCATCAGGCAATTACCTATCAGTCATCCATTTGAAAAGAGTTGCGTAGGGTTTAAATCCTCCTGAGTAGAGTGGAAAACCCTAAGAAGTATCAGAATATTGAGGCGTCGGGGTTCGGGAAATCGGGAATCCCGTGGACCAGAGATTGGGCAAATCCATCGTGGAAATCTCGACAAGCTCGAAGTTGTCCATCTGGTGGGACAGGTAGCAAGAATCAAGAGTCATCGGTATATCGAAGATTCAGAAGACAAGAACTCGAGGCCTTTTGAGTTCCAAAACAGCGAGGGGATCATAGCCATGGATCTCAAGAAGGACACGTGTCGCGTGATCACTCCATAGGGGATCTGGTCATCGGGGTTCATACAGGTGAGCGGTTTGACTTTGCGTTTGGCGAAGTTCGAGGTTCAATCTAAACCATCCATCAGTTGGGATGCGTGTCAAAAGATATGGCGAAGTTGGGGTTCGGAGTATCGAAAGTCTTGAGGATAGGATACCCTTGCAATTTGGAATTGCAAAACATGATATCCCGACAACCACGAAAATAGTGTGGGCCACGAGAGTTGGTGAGGTGGACAGGTGGAACACCGTTTCAGAGTTCGGGGAAAGTAAAGTCCCAAAACAAGCGCATCAGGATTCGTGATCCCGTGAAGTCCGAAATCCCGACAAAGGTGACGGGACATTGAAAAGTCAACCCGCGTGTGCATCGGAGTATTGGCACATCGGGATTCGGGGTTTGGTGAAACGAGTTGCTTGATATCGCGAGTGGTGAACCTGTGATAGGGAAAGTCCTGAAAGGAGAAAGGTCGGCATTGACTCGTATCGGGTTTCGGGGATTTGAGAGGATCGGATGCTCGACCTTTGAATTTGCGGTCATCGCGAAGTCTGATCTCCCGATTTGTAAAGGAAGGGAGATCCCACGAAATTTTACTATGGGTGCAGAATTCACGATAGGGAATTAGAAGAGCCTTTTAGTTCTTTGGGCTGAGGAAGGAGGAAAGATCCTGTGAGTGGACGTACTGGAGGAGCATGCCTGCGTCAAGTGGTATCAGAGCTTAGAAAAGCTTCTTTTCTTTCTGTAGCAAGGAGAAGGAAGATTCACCATGCCGCCAAGGAAAAGAGATAGACAATCACCCGATCCAGAGGAGGAAAGGGAGATGTCCAGAGGAAGGGGTAGAGAAGTGTAGAATCCAGAAGTAGAAAGAGATCTGCATAACATACACGCCAGACTTGTGGATATGCAGATAAGACAAAGACGCACAACTGATGTAGGAGATATCAGTGAGTCCGAAAATGAAGATGATGCTAGACATGAAGAAGAAGAAATCCCTGTAGAAGATGCAACAAATGATCTCTTACTTAAAGCTATTGCAAGAATGGGTGCAATGGTGAAAATGGACATTCCAGTTTATGAGGGAAATCTGGATGTAGAAGAGCTTCTAGACTAGATTAGAGCTCTAGACACCTATTTTGACTATGAAGATATCGAAGAGGACAAGAAAGTCAGGCATGCCGTCACAAGATTAAAAGGACATGCAGTCTTGTGGTGGGATCAACTACAAGCGGATAGGCGTTGCCAAGGCAAGCAGAAAATTAAGAGCTGGTACAGGATGATTGCAAAGATGAAGGCAAAATTTATTCCCAGGGACTATCAAATTTCTCTGTTCAGGAGAATGCAGAACCTGAAACAAAAGCTGATGACAGTAAAGGAACATATTGAAGAGTTTTACAGGTTGAATATCAGGGCAGGTCATCGTGAAAGTAATGACGAAAAAGTGGCCAGGTATATGAATGGCTTGAGATATGAGATTCGGGATGAAATGAGTATGGTGACCATCCGAATGGTGGAAGATGCTTATCAAATGGCTCTGAAAGCTGAAGAGAAGCTAAGCTGAAAGCAGAGTCAGAGGGGTAGAGGCAGAAGTCAACCCAGGGGAAAATCAGTTGCCCAGGAAAGAAACCAGAAGCCCAGGGATGACTGGAAGAAACCTCAGACTCGGATAGAGAGAGGTGGAACCTCACAATGAGGGAAATATGTTGAACAGAGAAGACAACATAATGAGCAGAGAGGAGATTATGCTGACAACAACATTTTTCCTCATACTAGAGGTAGAGGAAGAGGAAGAGGTGGAGTAATCACATGCTTCACATGTGGAAAAAATGGGCACAAGTCATTCGAGTGTCCTGATAAAAAGAAAGAAACTGGAGAAACTCACATCGCCGAGGCATAGAGGCGAGATGTTGAGGCAGAAGACGCTGAAGGTGGAAGATCGCTAGTGATGCGAAAAGTCCTTTTGACACCAGAGAAAGAGGTGGAAAGTTCAGTCCAAAGGACTAGACTTTTTAGAACAGCCTACAAGACCAAGGGTTGGGCATGCAAGGTCATTGTGGATAGTGGTAACACGAACAATCTCATTTCAACCGAGATGGTAGAAAAGATGGAGCTGGAGACGACTGATCATCCAAGTCCATATAAAGTTTCGTGGCTACAAAAAGGACATCATGTAAATGTCACCAAACAGTGTTTAGTTGAATTTAAGATAGGAGGATATAATGATAAGATATTATGTGATGTCATTCCTATAGATGTTTGTCATCTATTGCTGGGTAGACCATGGCAGTATGTCAGGAATGTGATTCATGATGGGAGAATGAACACATACACCCTGGAAAAGAATGGGAGGACACACATGTTGCTTTCGATTAAATATAAGGAGGTGAAACCAGAAGTAAGCAACACTGTACTTCTCATGAGTGGGAAGGAACTTCTTATATAGGTTAAGAAGAGGGAGGATCCACAATTCTTTGTGGTCAGGAAACTGAATATTGTTCTGACTAGCACAAGAGTGGATGATTTGCTAGAAGAAGTTCAGGAACTGCTAGAATAGTTTGCTTACATAGTAGTGGACGAATTACCTCGTTCATTTCCACCAATGAGAAGTGTGAGTCATCATATTGATCTCACACCAGAAGCTAGTTTTCCAAATAAAGATGCGTACAGATTGACACCACAAGAGAATGAAGAGGTCAAAAGGCAAGTCCAAGATTTGTTGGACAAAGGTTTGGTTAGGGAAAGCTTGAAACCATGTGTTGTTCCGAAAGTACTCAGTTCGAAGAAAGACGGAGGCTGGAGGATGTGCACTGATTCAAGGGCGATTAATAAGATAACTATCAGGTACAGATTCCCATTGCCAAGAATGGATGATTTGATGGATTGCTTAAGTGGAGAAAAATTCTTTTCAAAGATTGATTTGAAAAGAGGTTAACACCAGATTCGCATGAGAGAAGGTGATGAATGGAAAACAACATTCAAGACAAATGAGGGTTTGTATGAATGGCTTGTTATGCTATTTGGCTTAACAAATGCACCAAGTAACTTCATGAGATTGATGAATGAAGTCCTGAAGGAGTTCATCGGGAAATTTGTCATTGTGTACTTGGATGACATACTGGTTTTTAGTAAAACCGCAGCGGAGCATCTGAAGCAATTGGCTACAATGATGCAGAGATTACAGCAAGAGAAGTTGTTGATAAACATGAAAAAATCCTCATTCATGAAGACAGAGCTCATTTATTTGGGATTTGTTATTTCGGCAAATGAGTTGAGGATGGACCCAGATAAGGTGGAGGTAATAAAAAATTGGCCATCACCGAAGAACATATTCGAGGTGAGAAGTTTTCATGGATTGGCTAGTTTCTACTGAAAATTCATCAGGAATTTCAGTGGAATCAACACAACGATTATGGATACAGTGAAGAAAAGACATAAATCTTTTCACTGGACAGAAGAGGCTGAGAAGAGTTTCAATCTATTGAAACGGAAGATCACGAAACAACCAATTTTGGTGTTACCGGATTTCCAAAAGACATTTCAAGTGAAATGTGATGCAAGCAGTTTTGCAATCGGAGCGGTCTTGAGTCAAGAAGACAGGTCGATAGCATATTTTAGTGAGAAGCTAAATGAAGCGAAGGTGAAGTATTCCACATATGACAAGGAATTTTATGCCATTATTCAGGCATTGAAAAAGTGGAGGCACTATCTGATTCCATAGGAATTTGTTTTGTATATTGATAACCATGCGTTACAGTTTGTGACTCAACAAGAGAAGTTGAATTAGAGGCATGTTAAGTGGGTTGAACACATGAAGAATTTTACATTTGTGATTAAACATATTTCTGGTACTGCTAACAAAGTTGTTGATGCTTTGAGCAGGAAGTGTTTGTTGTTGCAGGAATTCAAAGTCAAAACATTGGGTTTTGATGATCTCAAAGACATGTACATAGATGATCCAGACTTCAAGGAAGCGTATGAAGCGGCTGAGAATCCAATTCTCAGGGATAGAAGCCAGTGGGCCGAATACATGATCCAAGAAGGATTGTTGTTCATAGGCAATCAACTATGTATTCCAAATTGCTCCATGAGGGAAAATTTACTGAAGGAGAAACACAGTGGAGGATTGGCCAGACACTTCGGTCATGAAAAAACATTTGCAAAGATGAGCGAGTCATAATTTTGGCCAGGGATGCGATCAGAGGTCAAGAGATTTGTGGATAGATGCAAAATTTGCTAGCATTCGAAGGGGAGGAAGCAAAATGCATGTTTTTATCAACCATTGCCCATACCAGAGAGACCATGGGATGCAATTAGCATGGATTTTGTATTGGGGTTGCCAAGAAAACAAAGAGGTTGTGATTCAATCTTTGTGGTGGTGGATAGATATTCCAAGATGGCACATTTTATCCCATGTCAGAAAACCAGTGACATGACTCACATCGCGAACCTGTTTTTCAAAGAAGTCATTCGACTTCACGGCTTACCAAGGAGTATTGTTTCGGATTGAGATACGAAGTTCATAGGGCATTTCTGGAGAACCTTATGTAAGAAGCTGAGAACTAACTTGTTGTTTAGTTCAGCATATCATCTGCAAACGGATGGACAGATAGAAGCAGTAAACAAAAGTTTGGGAGATTTGCTGAGAAGCTTGGTGATAGAGCACCATAGAAGTTGGGACAATGTATTGCTGCAGGCAGAGTTTGCGTATAACGACTCAGTTAATAGGAGTACAGGACAGAGTCCATTCCAGATTGTTTATGGCATGCAGCCAAGGGGAATTTCTGAATTGAGAGATTCAGAACAGAATGCAACTAGGAGTGCTAGTGCAGAAGATTTCACAGAAACGATGAAGGAACTTCACAGCCAGGTGAAGGAGCGGTTGCAGAATTCAAGCCAGGAGTATAAGCACAGAGCCGATCAGCATAGAAGACAACTTCGGTTCGAAGTTGGTGATCTGGTTCTGGCACATTTGAGGAAGGAAAGGTCCCCGAGAGGAACGTATAATAAATTGAAGATGAAGAAAATCGGACCCTGCAAGGTCTTGAAGAAAATGGGGGAAAATGCTTATGAGATTGAATTACCCGATGGAATCGAAATCTCTTCGATATTCAATATCTTAGATTTATACCCATACAGAGCTGGGGAAATAGAGACTAGAAGTGATGAACAGTCAGAGGTTCAGTGGAAAAAGCAGATGCCAGTTGCAGATAAGCCACAGATGGAGCGGATACTGGATAAACCAGTGCGTAAGAAGAACAAAAGGAAAGAATATTTTGAATATTTGGTCAAGTGGAAGGGCCATCCAGTTTAATATGCCAGCTGGGAGATTGAGGCAAAGATACAGAAGCATGGAAATACTGTGCAGGAGCTCATGGATAGGAGCCCATGAAAATTTTCAAGCGAGGGAGTATGATGCAGGAGCATCTCTCACAGCAAGCCAGCCAGCACGGAATGCAAGTGAACAGCTGGACAAAACCAACGCAAGTTTTGAAATTGTCTTGAAGATAATGTGCCAACCTTAAATGTGATATTAAAGAGAGGAGTACTTTTATATTGTAATCAGACCTTGAGCATCCCACTCTCGTCTGAAGTAGATGGAGGCATTTATGTTGAGATGAAATAGGTAGATAGAATTTAATATTAGATTAGACAGTTTTAGAAAGAAAGAGGGAAACGGGATATAGACACCCTCATTGTGCATTGTAACAGAATCCTGAGCATTGAGAAGAGAAGCAGAGAGTTGTGGAAGAACACCCATGTACAGAGTTTGAATTAATATAAGAGGTTGATTCAAATCCATGGTTTTGTGTTTGTTCTCTGTGTATGTATACTGAATGCTATGCTCATGAGTATTTACTTCTTGTTATGCATTTGTTTTACATGCTATGTATGAATGATTTCTTGCTGAGTGTTTGAAATCTGAGAAAGGAAGTAGAAGAAATGAGTTTCAATTGTTTCTCTATCTGAGCAAGGATTCCTGCAAGGAGTGCAGTTGAAGTCATCCACAAGGAGTGCATTGACAGAAGGCTCAGATAGTTTAAATCTTGTTCTCGTTCACCCAGAAGTGAAATTGGGTTATAGGAGTTGTGCAAGGAGTGTGCAGGCTAAGGAAAGTCTCAGTTGTGAATTTGAGCGAAGCATTGAAGGACTGTTGCTGCAGGAGTGCGCAGAGTTGAAGATATTCAGCACTTGGAAGTGTCTGAGAGTTGCCGCAAGGAGTGTGCACAAGAATCTTCTCTAAGACTCAGAGTCAAGAGAAAGCTCAGGAGGGATAAATCCTTTGAAGCTATTGAAGGTAGCGTAAGGAGTTGGAGTATATCGAGTGACTCAAGGCGTTGAAGTTTTGTGTCACAGGTGATTAAGTCCGGGAAGGAGTCTTTGGTTCAATTCATGAACATATCAAGGAGGAGAAGATAGACAGAAAATATCTCGTGGAGAGGATTAGCGAAATCCCACCAGCCGTCAGATCCGCCAGAGCAGCGAGGAGGATACGGTTATGTCCGTAGTTCAAAATCTAGGGATTGTGAGCCATTGGATCATCAGGTAGTTACCTGTCAACCGTCCATTTTACAGGAGTTGCACAAGATTTAAATCCTCGTGAGTAGAGTGGAAAACCCCTAGAAGTATCGGGATATTGAGGCGTCAGGGTTTGGGAAATTGGGAATCCCGTGGACCAGAGATCGGGCAAATCCATCATGGAAATCCCGACAAGCTCGGAGCCATCCATCTGGTGGGATAGGTGGCATGAATTAGGAGTCATCGGTATATCGGAGATTTAGAAGACAAGAACTAGAGACCTTATGAGTTCCGAAACAGTGAGGGGATCATAGCCATGGATCTCAAGAAGGACACGTGTTGCATGATCACTCCACCGGGGATCCAGTCATCGGGGTTCATATAGGTGAGTGGTTTGAATTTGCGTTTGGCGAAGTCTGAGGTTCAATTTGAACCGTCCATCAGTTGGGACACGTGTCAGAAGCTCTGGCGAAGTCGAGGTTCAGAGTATCGGAAGTCTTGAGGACAGGATACCCTTGCAATTTGGAATCACAAAATGCGATATCCCGACGACCACGAAAATAGTGTGGGCCACGAGAGTTGATGAGGTGGACAGGTGGCACACTGTTTTGGAGTTCGGGGAAAGTAAAGTCCCGAAACAAGCACATCAGGATTCACGATCCCGCAAAGTCTGAAATCCCAACAGAGGTGATAGGATGTTGAAAATTCAACCCGCGTGTGCATCGAAGTATTGGCACATTGGGATTCAGGGTTCAGTGAAACGAGTTGCTTGATATCGCGAGTGGCGAACCCGCGATAGGGAAAGTCCCGAAAGGAGAAAGGTCAGCGTTGACTCGTATCGGGTTTTGGGGATTTGAGAGGACCGGACGCTCGACCTTTGGATTCACGGTCATCGCAAAGTCCGATCTCCCAATTTGTAAAGGAAGGGAGATCCCGCGAAAGTTTACTGTGGGTGCAGAATTCCCGATAGGGAATTAGAAGATCCTTTTAGTTCTTCAGGCCGAGGAAGGAGGAAAGATCCTATGAGCGGACATGCCGGAGGAGCGCGCCTGTGTCATTAAGGTGGGAGGTCATGTGTATATTAATTTAAATCCCAAGAGGAGATCCCTAAATTTTGGGACTTGTGATAAATTAGCACCCCTCTACTATGGACCATTTGAAGTCCTAGAAAAAGTGGGACCAGTAGCATACGAACTTTCCCTACCACCTACTATTAGAGTTCACAATTTGTTCCATGTATCCTTATTAAATAAGTATGGTCACGATTCTAGTCATGTTATTGAATGGACTATGATACAAGTGGAACCAGAGAGAGAATTCCATCATGAACCTCAACGCATCCTAGAAAAGAGAGAAACATTGCTCTGAAACTAAGTTGTCATGTAGTTCAAGGTGCAATGGAATCGATGAGGCTACTTGGGAACTGGAAGACGCCATGAGAATGGAATACCCATTTTTTTTCCTATATAAATTATATATATGGTGTTTTAAACACCGAGGATGGTGTTTTAAACACTGAAGAAGATGTTTATTTAAGGGGGGGGGATGTAACACCCTATTTCCCCCCATGACTATAATTATGCTAAGAATTCATGTATTTTGGTTTATGAAGCATGTAATTGTGTTTTTGATTAATGAAAACACCAGAAAAATGACAGGGAATAAATCCTTGAGTACTGACCATGATACCATGACTGGGACTAGTGAGGTGGAACTAGGGTGTTTCAATAATGAAATTAGGAAGCTTTCTCAACAATATGGTCTACACCTACACAAATTGAATACACTACCTACCAAATGTACCTAGACAACATGGAACCATAGAGCCTAGATATGGTGATCAGGATTTGGTGGTTGAGAAATTATAGTTTTTGACTGATTTGATACTTGGAGGAATGAAAGGTCAACTGAGATCTTAACTAGAAGGATTCACTGGATTTCCCCCTTCGATTCGAGAGCCTAACACAATGGATTTCTTCTGACAGAAGTCATCAATGATCTCAAGGATGGAGAGGAAGAAGAGGGAAAAGGTGGAAAAAACACAGAAGATGAGCAAACTAAGAACATGGAAGAGAAAGAGGATGAAATAAAGATAACATCAACATTATGTGAAATAGAGGAGATCCAGAATGTGGATTCATGAAGATTGGACTCTGACAGAGGTTTAATGTGAAGAAATTGAGTTGCAGACTCACAAAAAGATGGTGCAATGAGAACAAGAGATTACACACACAACTCTGAAAAACAAGGAAGAGTTGGGATTTTTTTTTGAAGAAAATAGGAATTTTTCCCAAGAATTGAATGGTCACCCTACAGCAGAGAAGACCCATATTCATACTGGAGAAAAAGAGGACCAAAACTTGGTGCTTACTGGAAAGAAATCGACATTGATAAGGGGAGGTCATATAAGGAATTTGTAGCAAAGAAGGGGATCCATTATGAAGAGGAATCTAGTTAGGAAGGTTCCTGATAAGCTTGTGGAGTTCCTAAGCTCAGTGGGAAGAGGGAAAGTTTTGTTGTTTCTAGTAGAGTGAGGGAGATTAACCTTCCTGAACCATTTATTGATTTAGTAGTAAACTAAGATAGTCTATTGGTGGTACCATGGCCTGGCATGGGGGTGAAATTTTGTAGAAAGGAGTGATGCAACATAGCCTATGGTTGGTTGGAAATGCATTTCCCTTAGTGAGCTGGCTGGTTAGAATCATTACTAAACATAAAAGTGTTATTTTTTCATTTCTATTGCATGCTTAATGACGATGATAAATTTCTTTCTATTTATATTGGAGATTTGGTTAAATGAAAGAATGTTCAATTCCTGAGTAAAATGGAGTAAACAGAACCTTCATTCATTATCAATTATGTTAACTCTGAATGAATGAATGAATGAATGAGGAAGTTCAATACATGTCATTTTTCCTATAAACTTCCTAGCCCTTGAATGGAAAGCTTGAATATACAAAATATTCATTTGGTTGCTTGGGTAGAGTGTTCGTAGTTGCTGAGGAAGTGGTCTGGTATCTTGAGGAAGGTGAGTTAAATCCTTATAGGAAATAATGTAGGACTTTTTAACCCTAGAACATACAATATCCCAATGGTTCCCCCTGCTTTTGAATGGAAATATTGTAGGATGCAAGATCTTCATTTGTGTTTGTTGGAGTAGAATGATCCTAGTCGGTTGCTGAGTGGTTTGATTGCTTAAGGGAGTTAGGTAGAACATCGATAAACTAACCCTGAAAGGATTGTGGAGTTGTTGAATATTGGAGTAATCCTTTAAAAGTGATTAAAAACCATATGTGGAACCTTATGGATGACATTTGTTGATTCAATGGGAGGAGAAGATCTTGATCATTGGTTAGAGATATAATCCTCATGATAAATCCTATTAGAAGGAAATGCCATCAGAAAGGTGATAGGTCCCAATGGATTTATGATGGGAAAGTCCCTACCAATTGTGAGTCATCGGTCCATAAGAATTCAAGCCAATGAGATATGGACTGTTGAATCCCAAAGGATCAAGAAGATAATTCTATCGGGAGAAGGGAGTCAGGAAGGTGAAGAAAGGATTCTAGGAGAGAGTTTTGATGGAGGAAAACTAACACTAAGATCCATAGAATGAGAGGACCATAGATCCATCGAAGAATATGTCAATGGGTACACATTCATTGGACCTAAAGTGATACACTATAAGGAGGAATACCTAGATGTCGATTAAATGTCATGGAGTTATAGGATCTTGAGTGGTTTTTGACCATTAATGGGATGAACCGACGACCATTAGAGTAGCCTCATCAGAGAGCACCACTCGGTAAGACATGCGATTACTTGGAGTGGGTGCATCCATATGTAATAGGACCCTGAGTGGATAAGAACCGTTGATCTATGGGATGGGTGATTGATATGATCTCATCCATAGATTTGTTGAGGACCCCACAAGTTCACATGATGAATGGGTGATGGAAGAGGAATTAGTTGTCGCATAGTTAGAGGTGTCAATTCGATCAGTGTCATTGAATTCTAACTACAAAGACCGTTGGATCTTTTGAAAAAGGACCATTGGAGAGATACTATCAGGATGAAAATGTAGGTTAGGTAACCCACTTTCCCGATGGTAAAATATCCTGATTCACTTCCAAAAATTGACCTGGTTGCACAAAGGGAATCCCAATCGTCCAATCGGGGATGTTTGGTTCCTAGTCTATGTAGTAAACTTTTGATGCATTCCCATCGAAATTTTGGTGCTGAGTGAGTAGATTTGATGCAGTTGGATGTTTTGATAAGGAAATTGCTCATGCATGCCACGACATATAGGGGTGATAAAGGTTCAAACCCAAGTTTTGGGGATACAAGAAAGAGAAAATATGGCATCCCACCATCCTAAGTTTATGTGGTGAGGTGTGTTATAGTTTGTGAGGAGAAAATAGTGCATATATGCACTTTGTTTAGGCAACAATCACATATATTTCATTTTGGGAAGTGTTTTTTCCCACCTTCCATCCTCTTGTTATCCTTGAACTTAATTGATGGGTTTTTTCTTTGATTCCTTGGGATGTCTAAAAGTTTTTTTCTATGCTATGATGTTGGTTGAAGTATCTTTGGTTTTTTTTTCCCTTGGTTATGGATTAAGGAAGAAAGAAAATAAAAAGGAAGAGAAAAGACAAAGTATGAACTGCACAGAAGGCACATTGACTGAGAATGGGTCGAAGTGGTCAAAGAAGAAGAAAAGAAGGAGCAGAGTAAGGGAAAGAGAGTCATTGAATGAGAAGATAGAGGAAGATAGATAAGCAAGGTAGATGGATCATGGAAAACTTAGAAAGAAGAAAAATCCACCGACGGATGCTTCGAAGTACCTCGTGGGAAAGAAGGAAGGAAAGGTTGGCGAGGCCCTGAAAATGCAAGTCAAGTTGACCTAGGGTTTTAGACACCTAGGGTTTTGTATTTAGGGTTTTGACACCTAGGTTCTGGCCTAAGGTTGTCTGAGCATCATTGTAATGTATAAATAAAGGTTTAAAGGACCAAGGAGGGTTAGCTAGAGTTTTTTTGTGATATCGAGTGATTATGATTGTGCAAGAGAGAAGTGTTGAGCATGAGATAATTCTCATATTGTAAGATATTCAACTGGGTACGAAGTTCAACCCCACAGTTGAGTGCATAGGGAGGGGAGAAGAGAGAAGGAGAGAGAGATATGCAAGCTAAGTGCGCATATAGAACTGTGTGTTTTCACATAATATATCAAGAAACATAGTTTTGTGGACGTATCCCTAGGGAGAGGGTGAACCATGTAAATATTATTGTCTCCGTGGTTGATGTTGTGTTCTTTACCTTCTATTATTTTGTTATTGCATTATTGTGTTAGATCTAAGATATAGCTATGCAAAGTAGGCTTAAGTTAGTAAAGAATAACTAGATCTTAGTGTGTTGTTCTTTTGGATCCACTTTGCATTCATTCTAGTTGTAGACACCTATGTCCTGCAACCCCCTATTGCTACTTCAGGTGAGACTGCATCTACTCCACGGGTGTTGCTGAAAGGGCTAGTAGTTAGGGCTTGTTGGTGCGCTGTTAGAGTTGAACCTTGGGTTTTCCCCTGTGCCAACAAATGGTTCTGTTGCCAAGACCAAGATCTTCTTGAGGGAATGTCAAGGTAGTTTCCATCAAAGACATAGATTCGGAAGTGGATAGAATAACAATAAAGAGACTTCGCCGAAGCTCAGAACAAGAACTCTAACCTTAGTACAGAGGATTGGTTGGGAAGGTATATCTTTACTGATATACATGATATTTTCTTTGGGGGAATTCATAAGGATCTATACGAGTGGTTATCCAGATTAGTAGATACCCAGCTTGAAATTAGTTCTAAAGCACCCGTGGTTTGGATGTTGACGTTGATCAAGAAGGTCAAGATAGTTGATAATTCCATGTCAAGAGCAGTAGATCACTAGTTTGAAAGCACTATTGGAGGGTACATCACTAAGTTTTCTATTGACAGAGTAGAGTCATATAGCCAAGTAGAGAGACATTTCTTTAAGGGACCTAGAGGAAAATGTTTACACTTTCTGAAGTTGAATATCAAGATTCTATTGCATGAGAAGAACATCTTGAAGATACAATGATCGCCCGTATTGAAAAGCTAATGTTTAATAACTCAGACAGTGACAACGACACATAGGTTGGACATACATGCAGTGGGAGAACCTTTGGAGAGGTTCCTCTATTAAACCTGTTTGAGAAGATCCACGAACCACTAGCATAGGATGAAGGGTTCTACAGTGGAGGAGAAGAAGAGTTATTGAATGAGGAACAATCAGGGTCCACTGAGGTAGAGGAAGAGAAGACTGAAGAGCCTCACCGAGAAGAATCAGAAACTTCAGGAACTGCACGGACTGCCGAAGTAAGTACTATTACTCCTCCTGTCATTTTAGCGGTGTTAAGTAACCAGAGTAGTCAAAGTTATCAGAGAACTCAGAGAACTATTACCAATAGTTTAGTATATACTCAGTCAAGAAACCTAGGAAGATTTATGGCAGATGAAATGAGGATACTTATATTTAGAGGATATGGATCTAAAGATTCTGATCAACACTGATTTTTATGCGAAGTTGTATGGAGTATCAAGCAAGTCAGTGACGAAGCTATTAAGAGAGATCATTTTAGTAGTACCTTGAGAAACTGCGCACTGAGCTGGTACATGAATTTTGTTAAAGGAACTCTAAAGCCTAAACTGTTGAATGATATCAAAATTGTGTTGAGTGCAAAATTCAAGAAACCTAAGTTGGAGTCACAATGCATTACAGAACTGAAATAAATCAAGCAGAGAGTGCTATAGAGGGAAAAACCCCCTATGGACTACACTAGGGTTCAACATGTAGGCATATCTAACCATCTAAAAGTATCCTACTTTTTATAACTACCCCAACTATAACCCACATTCATGCATGAAATACAAAGTAAAATATCTGGTAACTCTACCTTAAACTCCATGTCTGGTGTTGATCCTTTCATGTTCAATTGCTCCTCAACTACAAGTCTCCTCCCAAGGCTGACCTCCATTCAAAAAAAGAAAAACAAGAAACTATGAACATGCATCTCATATATGAATTAGTGGGTTAGATGTCATAATAAAACATGAATCAAACATAAAGATTGAACACATCATATGGCAGGACAGAAAAAGTACTCCTTTTATTAGAATCACAAAGTTTACTTACAATGAGATCAACAACTGCTCCTCGAACCTGGTTCAGGATCCTCTTTACCAAGATCTAATTTCACTTCCACATATCTTTCTCCTCTCACACTTCTCTCTAGGGAAATGTCATAGGCTTATAATGGAGGAAAAAGGCAAGAATAGGAAATTCTGGCACAAAACTCACAAGGTGGCTGCAAATTCTTGGGGCAAGGAGGGGATGTGAAACGGGTAGAGTTTCATTGTTCTTATGCTTGTTTTGTGAATGAGACCCCAAAACCTCATTTTATATGACAAAAGGATGGTTATTCAGTTGGGTGACAGGCTATAGATGGTGGGATAGTTGGAAAACTACCCAAAATCCCATAATCTCAACGAATTCGTTGCAAATTTTTAATTTTTGCAACTTTTGTGGGCATACATGGGTTGTAATGGTGAAGATAGTGTACGTACATGGGAATTAATGGTGCAGCTAGCATACATACGTAGGCAGTAATGGTTCATGGTGCGTACATCTTCAAAAATAGTGTTTTTAAGAAGAGTTGTTTAGTGATGGCTTGGCAAAAATAACAAGTAAGATGGCCTGATGCTAGGTATGCATGTATTTTGAAATTTAGGGTTATAACAGATTCCCCCTAATGTGTGAGGTTATAAGAGCATATGATGGACAAAATACATTAAAAATATTCTCCAACGTCCAAAGCGAGTGAGCCCGGGACCAGAGTTCGGGAGGTGCCATCTGCAAAAATAATAATTGTCTCACCGAGGCAAGCATACCCATGCTTGGGATGAAATAAATCATGGCTGCCAATCAAATACATTGCATATCCATGTCATATAACGATATAAAGTGTAGCCTTGAGAAATACACATTGGATCTACATCTCAAAATCAAAGATATACATGTATAGTATCCATCTTCATGAAGTGAATGACGCCTGATGGTTGGAGATGATGCCTTTAGAGATCGAGAAAAAACTTCAAAATATTCACCACTTGGGTGGGAGTGTAATGTGAGTGTACAAATTCACTACCCAGAGGTCTTCAACGGCTTGTCGGGAACATACAAGAGGATCTTGATGATCAGGCAAAGAGCTTCATTGATTTTGAACAAGGACTTGATTGGACTTTCGAGATGGCCGAGCATGAGGGAAAAAAGAAAAACTGCAGAAGGGACAACCCAAGCTAAGTAAAAAATTCCCTTGGACAATAGCACGACAGATGATCAGACTCAAGCAACATGACATTGACATAAGTTCACGATGCAAGAGGTAACGCAAAATCTCCATGTGTTTGGAAGAATAACCAAATGGAGGAGGACATAGCTCTATGTAGCTAGAACAACTTCCTAAGGTCATATTAAATCCCAATTCTTGATGAAAGATGAAAGGATGTGCTTTTTCCAAGGGAGACTCATTGTGCTACCATAAAAAGAAAAAACTTTTCCCATCCTCTTTTTGGGGTATATTTGATTTTTTTGTCTTTTTCAATATTTTGAAAGAGCTTGAAAAAGAATAAAAGAATGCTACATTACAAAGGAGGAACGAGTGTCTCAAGCATACTAGTTCCAAGTGCAGGGAACACAATAATGCTTAGAACAAGGAGACATGTGCAGGAAAAGGACACTCAGAGAAAATTCCTCCATGGGTCAAGGTGTCAGGTCGCAGAGGCAAAGTGCTACAAGGCTTGCGTATAAGGCATGCTTAAAAGGTTCAGTTGAGAGCAACATGGATCCGACATTAGGCCAAAGATGTAGATTGCAACTGTGATTAGAAAGACATGAAGAAACACCCTTCAATGTATTTTTCACGATCCCAGAGAAGGTAAGATCAATGTGGTTTTCCATTTTTAGACAGTCTAAAAAAAACATAAAAGGAGACTCCATTAGGGTACCTTTTTTGAAGGTATTATAGTCGACTCGAAAAAGGGATAAACTAGCACCAAAAAGACGTATATTCAGAACCATTTTAATGAGTGTGATACAGACAAGATCACTCAGAAATCTTTTCAATTTTAAGGAGTCTGAAAAGAGATTAACTATGGACTCACAACCCTTTTCTAGGTTTAGTCTCCTTAGCCCAAAAAAGTATAAAATCTACTTAGGAGAAATCTCTCGGCGAGATGAATATCCCTAGGTGTACCTTTTTCCTCCTTAATCTACAGGCTAGAAAAAGGGGTAAACACATGCTAGTAGATTTTTTCCTGTACCAATTTAACGAGTGTGAAAGAACAAGGTCACTCGGCTATATTTTCAATTTTAAGGAATCTGAAAAGAGTTTAACTATGGAATTTGTATAGTATGTTCTTCTGGACCGATTTAACGAGTGTGAAGGAACAAGGTCAGTTGACAATATTTTCAATTTTAGGGAGTTTGAAAAGAGCTTAACTATGGACTCCGTGGGGGTTCCTTTTCCATAAATTTAGTCCCTTGGGCCCCAAAAAGGGGTAAACTTAAACCTGATAATACTCTTCTAGCAAACCAGAGTTCCTAGAGTATACCTTTGTTTGTACAATTGACCGTTCGAACCGAAAAAGGGGTAAGCTACCGCCGGATAAATGTGCCTTCAAATTTTAATTTGGCAGGTGTGAAGGACAACAATATCACTCTACAATCTTTTCATGTTTATAAGGTCTGAAAAGGGCTTAAAAGAAGACCCATTTTTTGGGAGTCCTGAGGGTGAGGCCAAGAGTGATTAAGATCAGGCATATGAGGCTCAAACTCATAATCATGACAGTACTAACAAGGACTCCCAATCCTTAAAGTCATTAACGATGACATGGACACCAAAATGCAACCAGGATCTACCTAGGATATCCATGTGAAGGTAGGATCTACCACAAAATTATGACACTTCTAGAGAATCAATGATGGTTTCGTGTCACAATTCTGTGGGATCGATCCTGTGGTAAAGAGGAAAAGAAAACAAGATGTAGAAAGTGGAGGTGGAATCCTAACTTAAATGCATCATGTTGGCAAAATGACTTTTACCAAAGAATCTTTAAAAGTGACCCAAGTTCCAATAAAAAACTCAAGAACTATGCTAAATGATTTTCAAGCCAGAAAAAAATGACAAAAGGGTCCAAAAAAGTGGCAAAAAAGGCCAAAAAAGTCTATAAATAGAAGCTGACAGCTCATTTTCACCATTGCAAATTGAGAATTGACAAAAAATCCAAAAACACCCCTTTGCTAAAAGAGTTTATTCGGGGAGCTTCAGAGGATGAAACAAACTTCCGATTGGACCAAGTAAGTACAAATCAACCCCTCTTTCATTTCAATACTTCCCTTTTGCATTAATTTTAGTTTTTTGGGGGGTGTGCACTCCTAAAAAGGGGCATCCCTACATGTACACAGGTTGTCCAAGGACAACCTATGGGAAGATAACAATCTTCCCAAGTGCATACATGATTGTTCCCAATATAGCCCGCGTACACCCTCAAGAACATGGAAAAATTGAAAGTACAAGAGTTAACTCTCTTCTGAACTTGTTTGTAACATGATGTATGTCCATTAGAGAGAGAGGGAGCATGAGGAAATTGATTCTTTGGTTGAAGAAGAACCTGTTGTTGTTGTCGCATTAAAACAATGCAGGTTGTGGAAATTCTTTCGGTATCCACTCATGAGGGCACAACCCAGGCTGTTGAATGCCTTGGTGGATTACTGGCACCCAGATGCAGAGACATTTATTCTCTAGGAGTAGTCATTGACTCCAATGACTGAGGATATTTATTTTTTGACTGGCCTCTCGAGGAGAGGGGAACCAGTCCACCTTTGTGCTTTTCCCCCTAGGCCTCACAACATAGCTGAGTTGATCGGGCTACACTGCGAGGCTGACACAGATAAAGTGGGTTCTCATGTTCTGATCCACAATATTACCAATGTATCACTGCAAGTGATAGTTTTACTTATTGGGTGGATTATTGGATCTGTGGCCTTACATTAGGCCTCCCGGTCGCACATGCATTGTGAGGTACAGTTCTAATGCACAAGTGTTTGACTGGAGCACAACCATGATAGAGTGCATGAAGAGATAGCTCACGGAGTGTCATGGGCGGAACAAAAAAAAATTTGGGTTTAGGACTGTTCTATGCTCTTTTTTCTTCGAGAGGGTACCCAGTCTCAGTCCACGAGAGACAGTACGGGGGCACATGGTCTCCTTCCCAGCAGTGTGCATATGGGAAACATTGTTGCCAGGACAGGGGGGAGGGAGGACCAGTGAGGCCTTTGATGATACTGTCTTTGGCTGGTGGTCTCAACAGATTTTGGCTATAGAGGACTACCTGTATACTGGGATTAACTTCTCCAGGGATCCTGACATGCCCATACCTCTTGGAGCAGAGCGAGGATAGATAGGTACATTTTCTTTTTTTAAATTTTTAAATTTTTATTTCTTTTTATATATATCATTTTTATGTGTACCAGAGTATCTGACAACTATGTATCTATTATGTACAGATGTGGGACCAGTCCGTCCAGTTGATTTTGAGAGGAGCAAGCGATGTCCTTGACCAGAGGCAGCACTAGTAGTGGCTGCTGAACCATCACCAACAATAGGGGGACCTCCAGTTAGAGAGGCTGAGAGAGTGTTGAGACGGGTGGAGCGGAACCTCACCGCATTCACTCGTACAATGCCTATGGCCGAGATCGATGATCTCCCACCATCTATGCAACCTTATGTAGTTAGGGTGCCATGGAACAGGGTCGAGATTTTTCAACGTTTGGAAAACGTCGTTTTTCCCTATGGCAGGGACAATAGGTCCCATTCTTAGCTTAGGGTGGACCACTTATTTGTCGAGGGCACTTTTTGTATATTTTTGAGGGCATAAGCCCCGCGATGTATACCAGACATATTATTTTTTGAGGTGCTTGTACCCACCT
>ML779658.1:903968-934363 GCA_009831015.1 Picea engelmannii
TTTACGTCTTTTATCTCTTATGGATCACATTTTTACAATGTAAGTACATGTGTATGTGTGTGATTCTTTTTATGTGTGTGAAATATGCCAATCTAATACTTGATGAGCTAGAGTATCTATCATTTGATTCAATATCCTAGGAACATGGATATATGTAATGTAATCAAAGCATCGTTCTAGGAGACGTACCCTAAGGAATCGTCAGTGCAGAGTAGAATCATAAACATGGTAAACTCCATTTAACTGGGACACAACCAACTATGCATCTAAGTAGACACGAATGTGAGAGATACCATGTGACAAAGTGTCATGAAGCAACTCTATCACTGCGCTGTACTCGGAGACATTATTTTTGTTGTCACCTTAACATATACCTCCAGAAGATAGCAACTGGCCTTGATGTGTGAAGATCACCCAAGATGCGGAAGCAAGCCTCCGAGTTTGTTGGCTAGCATCATCTGCAAACCCAATAAACACCTCTGATTCACTTGACATCTACCACAGTGAAAAAGATGACATAAAAAATGACACGTCCATAAAACAAAAAGACAAAAAAATCTAAATGTATAAGAATTATACATATGTACAAGAAGTCACCCAAGGCGACCCACCTACGAGTAATGCTTATTGAGGTAGAGCCCATTTCTAGGCTCCGCCAAATCATTCCCATCAAATTCAACCAGATGATAATCACCCTTCTTTAATACTTCCTTCACAATGAACGGTCCAAACCACATGGGTTTGAACTTTCTTGCCCCCAGGGGATGTTTATCTTGGTCCTAGACCAAGACAAGGTCACCTTCAGAGAAAATCTGAGGACGAATGGACCGATCATACTAACACTTGACTCTTTGCTTGTGAGCCTCGTTATCCAAAGTTGCATCACATCGCTGCTCGTTGAGTTTCTCGAGATATAATAAGCATTCCTCAAGAAGTGAAGTGTCTGGAAATAACTGTACTACCAACTTAAGAGATGAGATCTAGCACTCTATTGGAAAGACTGCTTCCAGCCCGTAAACGAGTTGAAAATTTGATAAATCAGTGGCAGTCTTCACAAACGTTTGCTAGGCCCACAATGCCAAGTACAACATCAAATGACAATTTGACTTGGCTGAATTGTTCATTCACTATAGAATGGTATTTAGAGACTTATTCACAACTTCCACCTAACCATTCTCTTGTGGGTAGTAAGGTGATGAATTCTCTTGCCTTAACCCAAGCTTTGATGTTAACTCAGACATCATTTTGTTTTGAAAGTGACTACCATGGTCAGTGAAAATATCATTCAGGATGTCAAACCTTGCTATTATCTGATTAAACAAAAAGAGAGTTGTTGTCTCTCCATCATTATTGAATGTCAACATAGCTTCGACCCACTTTGTGAAGTAGTCTACTGCTACGATGATATAATGGTGCCCCCTGGATGAAGGGGGATGGCATGTAGTATAATCAATCCCCCACTTGGTGAAGGGGCTGACAGTAATGATGGGAAACATGGGAGCGGGGTGTGCCCTCACCTTTCCAGAGAAGATCTGACCCGGGTGGCACTTCTTGACTAATTCAACACAATATTTGATCAACATCAGCCAAAAGTAATCCGCTCGTAGAATCTTTTGGGTTGTTTCCAACCCAGACAAATGACCACCACATGCTCCAGTGTGGAAGTCATTAAGCACTCGTTTTTCTTCTTCATGAATGAGACACCGGCAAAGGATGCAATCTACACCTCGATGATACAAAGTGTCTTTGAGTATGATATAGTTCTTCACTCGATGGCATATACGTCGATGCTTATCATGAGAAGTAGAGGCAGGGCACTTCAAATTCTAGAGATAGACTAGTATATCTCCATACCAGGGGTCCGAAGATGAAATCAGAAAAAGATCTCTTTTAATCGGTGATTCTTCGGGTGTAACATCACCTGATTCGACCAGAATTTCCGAGATAAGTTCCGCAAAGACTAGTAATTTTTTGGGTTTCATTGAAACTAAATCCAAGTCAAATTCCTGGAGGATAACTATCCATCTACTGATATTTATGTCAATGATGTGTTGTGTCAACACATATTGAAACGGATTCACAACGACAACAACGATGGTCTTACGAAGCAGAATATAATGACGGAACTGCTGGACAGCATGTCCTTTTACCAGTGCTAACTTCTCAACATGGGAGTAGTTGAGTTCTGGTCCAACCAAGCCTCAACTCAGGTAATAGATCACATGCTCTTCAAGTAGATCATTCTCTTGAACCAAGACCATACCGATGGTCAACTCTGTAGTGGCCAAATATAATAAGAAATCTTTATTATAATGGGAGGCCAGAGTAGAGGGGAAGACATGAGGGTGTGTTTTAGCGCTTCGAAAGAGCTCTAAGTGGATTTTTCAAAATGTAAAGGGACTCCCTTTTTCAGTAGATGCATAAACCCTTTTTTGATCTCATCATAGTTTACGATAAAATGCTAAAGAAAATCCACTTTACCCTGTAATCTTTGAAGCTGAGGGACTGTGCATGGGGGAATCAATTGAACTATTGCCTCAACCTTTAGAGGATCAACCATGATCCCTATTGTCGACACTATGAAACCTAGAAGATGACCCGATGTCACGCAAAAACTACACTTGTTTGGATTCAAGTGAATCCAATAGTAGCGACATCGCTCAAAGATAAGTTGGAGGTGCATGGGATGATCAGCTCTCTTACGAGATCGTGACACTAAATCATCAAGATAAGACTCGCCTATAAGTCTTAGGTCATGGAAAGAAAAAGACATGGCCCGCTGAAAAGTGGCTCCAACATTTCAAGCCAAAAGGCATCTTCCGATAAGAAAATGTACCCCATGGATAGATAAAATCTATTTTATGCTGGTCTTTAGGCTTAATCTGTATCTGATTGTATCCCAAAAAACCATCCATGAAAGAAAAGACCTCACAACCTATGCACTCATCAACAATCTGGTCAATGAATGGGGTGGGGAAATTATCCTTTGGACATGCCTTGTTCAAATCATGAAATTCCATACATACGCAAATCATTCCCTGCTTTTTGTTGACTAGAATAGGATTTGACACCCATTGAGTCAACTAAATGGGGTAGATGAAACCGTATTTGAGGAGCTTCTCTACTTCATCCTTAATAGTTGCTTCTTTCTGAGGATTGACTAGACAAAGCTTCTGCCGGGCCATCTTGGCATCAGGATAAGTCTTTATTTCATGTTCGATGATTCTCAGATCAGTGTTTGGCATATCCTCGTAATACCAGGAAAAAACATCGTGGAATTCCTTAAATAAATTTGTGTAGATTCGAATCTCCTTGGGGGAGAAGTCTGCTCCGACAAAGAAATTCTCCATGACACCAAGGGTTCTAGATATGTAAATATGTATAGTTTCAATGATGGTTTCCATATTACCCTCGGCACAAACTACGTGTGTGGCCAGAGGATTAATAGGAAAAGGCCTATCTCCAGTCATAGTCAACATGAATTCTCCTACCTCTATTCTTCTTAACTCTGGGAGGAAGTAAGATCTATGATGGATATCATCCCAGGGTCTATCCAGACTAGTCAGTGCCTCTAAAATTGCCTCATTAGAGGGAAAGACCAAGTCCAAAGAATCAATAGTGGAAAGGGAATCTTGAGCCCAAATAGGCTCAAGAACTGGATCTAACTTTGGTGCAGGAGTTGGATCGGGGTCGATAAAAGCTTGCTGGATAATAAAGTACTCAACTTTTGTCACTGAAAAGGGCATGGGCATGCCATGGTGCCCTGTCCCTTCCATCGTGGTCGATGGGAAGGAAGAGCCAATGGATCATTAAAGTAAGTCGTACAGAACGTTGACACTTGAAATATTTCAGCCCTAGGATGGTCGGGGACAACTGATATCATATTGACATCGCCAGAAGGAGGCGGGTAATTGAACGTACACATCAAAGGTGGGAACAAACCAACCCCTACATTGATGACACCGGGTTGTGGGTTATCAATCATCGGGACCATGGATGCCCCCAATGAAGGGTCAGGCCTCGAGAAGGACAATTGATCAATGGTCACGATTCGACCCTCGTGTGGAAACAACAAGACCCAAAAAACTGTGGAAACCATTGCATGCATTGCTTATGTCCAAATCCTTCCTAACAAAAAGTTGTAGTCAAGAGGCACATCGACCACTTCAACTTTGAATCACATGGTCTTCCCTCCCAACTACATGGGGAAAGAAGGGCTGATTCCATGTGTTCTGAAAGAATGATCGTCAAAAGCAGTAAGTAGAGTAGGTGATGGAGACAAAACAGGTTGGCCAATGGACTTCCAACACACCAATGACATCATGGATGTCAAGGTGCCCTCATCAACCACTGTGAAAAAAAAAATTTGGGTAAAATATTTTTTGGGGTGATCCACTATTATCTGAAACACAACGTGGTATGGGAGACGAGGTTTCAAGTCAGTCGTATCAATCATGATCGTTCTCGGATTACAGGTCTCAGTATCTCTTAAGGTGGCTAGAAGAGCCTTTCTCTGTGAAGGAAAACTCTGGAGGACCTCCAAAGTAGACATCGTGCAAGGGGTTTGTGACAAATCCTCCACCACAAAGTAGTCATGTGAGGCCCTTGCATTTGGATTATGCAAATTTTTCTTGAACACCCCTTTCGGGATGTGTGTCATTGTTTCACCCATTGTTCTCTCGATCTGGAGAGGAACAAATGGGTTCTTGGCTTCTTTACCCTTTTCAACAGTGCTTGGCATTCCGTAATCATGTTCTCTAGTTGCTATGTGAGCATCACCTTTCAACATATAAACATTTGCGGCCAAGGGATTACTAGAAGATGGAGGGGGTCCCTGATTTCCCCCATCTGTGCTCGAAGAGGCTTGATTAAAATTTTTCCCATGTGGAAATGGGTTCATTAACACAACAGGCTGTTGTTGTGCAAATAACTTCTGGGCCTCTGCAAGCCGAGGGCACAAGTGAGTTAGGTGGTCTTCCGTGCAAAGATTACATGGATACTTCGACTTATTTTTCTCTGTGTTTCCCTCGCCATCATTATTGGTGGGTTTCTTATCCCCCTTACCCTTCTTTCATTGTTTCTTCTTTCCATCAAGCTGTTGGTTGTCCTTCAGGTTTGTCGATTGCACACTCTGCAGATCCGACGTTTGAGTAGGGGGAGTAGTCGAACTAGTGGTTGGGTTGGCCGTTGTCTATTGTATTGACAATTGTTGCAATTGATTCGACAACTGATTAGTGGGATTCTCTTGTGCTGAACCAAGGATGCCATCGGCATGTGGTCCAGACTTGTTTCTGGTCTTGTCAAGTATATACCATGGTGCATATAAAAAAATTTTGTAAAGTAAACCTGACTGAGAGTATATCAGTTCTAGCTGTTGAGCTCTCATTATCACCTCTTCCTCGAAAAAGACCCCCAATGTTGCTACGTCCTTGGATAACTACGGTACCAAAGACTTAAGGAACCACTCCAGTAGGAATGCTGGTGGAATTGGTACTTTTATCAAACACTTCCTACGCCACCGTTCTCGGATGTGATCTGAGATATGGTCATCCTTTGTTTTCTCAAATTTGGCCAGCATTTTGGTGTCGACATCGTATCTCACAAGTAGTTGAAAATGATTTAGGAAAACCATTGCCAATTTTCCAAATGTGAAATATCTTGAGTAGTCGAGCTCTATGTACCATTTCACAGCACTCCTGATAAGAGTGCATTGAAAAAGACACAACTATACGAAGTCATCTCTCAATGAGTTGGATGAGAACCATAGGTGAAACATGGTCACATAATCACCTGGATCTTTGTTAGGCTTATCTTTGAACTTCAGAATGTCTGAAATAAACTTTGTCGGCATGGGAGGCCAACGTGGATCGTGACAGATTGGGTCGTTTAACAATATTGACAAGTCTGGCAAATGCAACGTTGCCAAAAATAGTAGCTTGGGTTGTTGACCATGTACATGAGGAAAGGAGTTTGGGATTTGGCTGGCACCAGGTTGCCAGGAAAAGTTAGGTTGATGGCCTGGGTTCTGGTAAAAACCATGACCTAGGCCAACAATCGGATATTGTGCTTGTTGATATGTCATCAGCTGACTCTCGTAGTAGGACATTGAGGGATGGGAAGGGATTTCTCCCGACGCTATGTTCCAAAGGTTCTAGAAAGGGTTTCCCCCAGCTGATCCGATAGGCATAGGTACTGAGCCTTGCCAGGGGTTACATTGACCATGGAAGGGGTTGCCCCCGATTGACATCCCTGACGAAGGGAATGATCCTTGCCATGGATTCTAGGGTCCTTGAGATTTTTTCCCCCCTATGCAGGAATAGTACCCTCCACAGGATTTTGTGACCCAAAACCAGGGTTTCCCCCAGCTGAGACGACAACTAACGAGAATGCGTTGTTACCAAATGTGTTGAACAAAGAGAACGACAAAGAACCCACTAGTGTGGTGTTGGAAGAAGGTCCTTGACTACCTGCTCTGAACAAGATGTAGTTCATGTTTGGCCAGATGGGCTTTTGAGAAGTGTCACCGAGTGAGGGGGACAAAGGAGGTATGTGACCTTTGTTGTAAGGGAAAGCATTATATGGGTCTAAGATGCCCCCCATGGATCCTTGAAGAGGAGATTTTGAGCTTCCTTCCCCCAAACCCATGGTCTGAAGGGTGGAGTAGGTGAGGACCGAGTTTGTATCAAAGTTGTGCATCCTATATGAAAATGGAGGACCCGTCGTACTCTATGTGAATAGTGCAGTGATCATCTCCATAGACAGAATCAGACCACTACCCGAAGTAGAGGCGGTCGACACCATAGTGGTCCAGACATACGAAGGTGAGTTAGGAGGCAGAACACCACCAGTGGTGGTAACCGTAAAGGGAGTGTGAGGACTTCGTGATGAATTAGCAACATTTTCTTCCATCACTGCTTGCAGGACTATCTTACGCTCATGATGTGTTACCCTTGGCGGGGTAGGCTGTATCAAAAGTGGTGTGAACAAGTCCATGATCAAAGGGTTATACAGACAGAGAGCTTCCACTCCAAGGTCAGAAATAGTCAGTTCCTCCAGAATCAAATGCTCTCCTTTTGGAGTTGGCTCGGGCACAGTTTCTTGTGGCCTAGTCGCCTCAAATGACCCTTGTTGGTCAAGTCTTTTCCATAATAGTGGCGGTGGTGGATCCAATGTAACTGGTGGCAGGCCCAGAAGCCTTCGCAACCAGCGGGGCTCTTGATCTTCCACTTTGTGAGAAGATCAACGACACAGTAAGGATTTTTAACATCGAATACCAAGCACACACTATAAAAGTTCCTATGAGATAAAGCAAGCAAACCACTAACAAGTTGGAAGAAAAGTTACACCAGCCAACACTAGAGCAACTTACCAGTGCAAGTGCAACTCAAACATGGAAGAACCCTTCAGGTATACACTGAAAAGCGTGGCCTGTTGTCTATCCTAGGTACCACGGTATACCCCCGCATTCACCTGTGTAAGTCCCTAAAATAAAGGCAACTAGGTTGCCAGCTCATAAAAAATCACCAGGCGAGTATAGTCGATAGTCGGATGGACCACAATGAGCAGGGTAACAAGCCTGAAACATATAGAGGGTATCTAAAGAAAGTGTTACGGAATATGACTGAGGACCTCGAACAGATTCGAGACCCATGACGCTCTGTGGAAAATGCGATCAATAGAATCCCAAGAAAAGTCCTCTATATGCATTCTCCTCTATGCTTGGTCCATCTTTGGAAGGGTTATCTTCGCTACCTTTCCGCACGTAACCTCGTGTTTATCCCCTGTGTTAGAGGGGGGTCCTGGATAATTTCCACATTTACTGGAATTTTTACACTCCCTAACTCAGACTTGTATGTTTTTTTATAGCCTTGAAGAGTTTCCTCTCAAACCTAAATCAAGGCTCTAGAATAGACTAGTTGATGGACCCTACAAACATAAAGTCTAATTGATTTTAATTAAGAGTTAATTTTAAGTGGCTTGTATTAAGTCAAGGGAACGAAAATGAAACTAGTGGTGTATTTTAAGAGAAGAGAAGAACAAATACTGGAAGCAAAATTACTTATTTTTAACAAATAAAGACTTGCAATTTGAAACCTCTTTAACCAACTTTTCGTAACTACTTTTTCTAAGATCTTTTAAAATAAAAACCTAAGACTGAATTTCGCTCAACTAGGAGCTACTTAAAGTTCTAAGCATATAGTAAAGAACTTAAAGAAAAAAATCTTTCTCCTGACAAGTAAAGACAACTAACCTAACTACTTAACCAAACAAAGAAATGAAATTTTTTTATTTTTATTTTTGTTTATGATTCAAAATAAGAAACTTGAAAACAATTTCTTTTTCTTTTCTTCTAAAGCAAGCCGCAGGGAAAAAGTGAAGACAAGACAAGACCAAAAAATGAATTCTGGTCCACTGCAGATCACAGTGAGTCACTAACGATACCAAACAAGCTGATCAGAAAAGACTCACAGACTCGTCTAAAACCCTTTCAAAGAAAACACAAGAAATCTCTAAAAGATAAAGAAACTGACATCAAACCTAGGCTAAAGACTGTAACAACAAAGACCGGTAGTAGATCAAGAAACCCCTCAGAAGTGTGACTTCAAATAGGGAAGAGGTTGACTGCTCCTTCTTAAGGAAAAAGTTTCCTGACACAGGCACGCTACTGACACTTAAGCAGTCTGCGTATGTACGCGAGTTGTCCAAAGGTAGGGCGCATATGTATGCATGCAAACCCACTGCAATCCGCGTACACCTCTGTAACTTATCAAAAAAATAAAACTAACAATCAGACTGATAGGTCAAGGAGTACTGGTATGGAAGACCAGAATCCCTTAAAGACTCAACAACTTATAGAAACTCAAAAAAGGTAATCAAATCAATTAAAACACCCAAGAAATATCCCATAAAAACCCTAGAGGCTTCCCCAGTATGGTCACCTATGCTACTATAGTGGGAAAACCCCCCTATGGAATACACTAGGGTTCAACATGTAGGCAGATATAGACATCTAAAAGTCTCCTATGTTTTATAACTACCCTGACTATACCCCACATTCATGCATGAAATACAAAGTAAAAGATCTAGTAACTCTACCTTAAACTATGCGTCCAATGTCGATCCTTTCGTGTTCGATTGCTCCTCAACTACAAGTATCCTCCCAAGGTTGACCTGCATTCACAAAAATACAAATGAGAAACTACAAACATGCATCTCATATATGAATTAGTGGGTTATATTTCATAATAAAACATGAATCAAACATAAAGATTGAACACATCATATGGCGGGACAGAAAAGGTACTCCTTTTATTTGAATCACAAAGTTTACTTACAATGAGATCAACGACTACTCCTCGAGCCTGGTCCGAGATCCTCTTTACCAAGCTCCAATTGCACTTGCACGTATCTTTTTCCTCTCACACTTCTCTCTAGAGAAATGGCATAGGCTTATAATGGAGGAAAAAGGCAAGAATAGGCAATTCTGGCACAAAACTCACAAGGTGGCTGCAAATTCTTGGGGCAAGGAGGGGATGTGAAATGGACAAAGTTTCACTATTATTATTCTTTTTTTATGAATGAGACCCCAACACCTCCTTTTATATGACAAAAGTACGGTTATTTGGTTGGGTGATGGGATATAGGTGGTGGGACAGTTGGAAAACTACCCAATAGCCCGTAATCTCAACGAATTCCTTGCAACTTTTTAATTTTTGCAACTTTTGTGGGCATATGCGGACTATAATGGTGCATCTAGTGTATGTACGCAGGTAGTAATGGTGCAACTAGCATACATACATGGGCAATAATGGTGTAGGGCACGTACATCTTCAAAAATTGTATTTTTAAGAAGAGTTGTTCAGTGATGGCTTGGAAAAAATAGCAAGTAAGTTGGCCCAATGCCATGTATGCATGTATGGTGCAATTTATTGTTATGAAAGAGAGTAGCTGAACATGTTTGGGAGTTTTATCAAAGGTTTAAGACCTTGACTATCCGCTTGATTTTCCAGATCCCAGACAAGCAGAACAAGGAATGGTTCATTGTTGCCCTCTTACCACACATCAGAGTTCCTCTGATGCAACAGAAGGTTGCTTCGCATGCTAAGGCATTGGAGATCACCATGAAATTAGAATCAGCCCCTATGGGAGAATCCAACTTAGGTATGAGTCAAATTTTGAGCCATCTAACTAGTGTATCTCTGCAGGTTGAAGATATGAAGAAAGAAAAGGGAAAAGATAAAAGAGAATAAATTTGGTGCATCAGATGTAAGTTAGAGGGCCATGATAAGGAGCATTGTCCCCTATTTCATGAGTACCTGGCCTCTTGAGCTCCGAGCCCTATGAACCAAGTTACTCTACCTTGGTTTGAGGTGTGTAGAAATAGACATTGCCCTCGTGAGTGCTACTACATGCAAAAATATGTCTAGACACCTACCAATGTTTACTGCACATTCTGTAAATCTATGGGGCATGATGAGAAGGATTGTAGGGCTTATGATCTCTTGCATGCAAGGTCAAGAGATACATAGGATTCAAGGAGAGATGTAGCAGGAGGGAAATGCTACATAGTATAACTCTCCAGGAAGAGGAAACTTCAACCCTCGTGGGGGATTCCAAGGAAGAGGACGAGGAGGAGGCATGGGTTGAGGTTGAGGTCAAATCATTTGTTATAACTGCACACAAACAAGAAACTTGGCAAGGGACTGTTAGAACCCTTGTACCACTTGTATCTACTGCAACTCATTTGAACATGTTATTTAAGATTGTTCAGTACTGTTAGCCAAACTTCAAGAGAGACGAGGAGACAACCAAAAAGTACAACTAATATCAACAGAACCTCACAGAGAGGATCCCAAATTCGATGTTATCAATAGAGGAGGTGTTGTTACAGGAGAAGACAGGGTGACCCTAGGAAAGACTACAAAAGAATCAAGGGTCAGAAGAGCTATAGAGAGGACACAAGTGTTTGATCCAAGAAAAGAAAAGAACATGTTTGAAGAGGCAAGAAGAGTATTTGGAAGAGATCATGCTTCTTCATGAAAGACACAACCAAAAGTGAGAGAATGTGGAATGTCTCTGGCATTTGATCAGTCTACATTACCTGGAGAAGGAAAAGAGTTAAGCAAGATTATGGACTTCTTATTTACTTGCATTAATTTGATTAAGGATGAAAGAGTCGTGCAAGAATTACAATACTTGATCAGAAAATATGAGATAGGGAGGGTATATCCTCTACTGAATAAAGAAGTACATAAATTAAATAGAAAGAGAAGGACAAACAAGGAACTACACCTTAATTCTCATATTGGGGACTATGACATAGATTATGTGGTCCTCGACTTAGGGTCATAAGTCAATGTTATGACGAGGCATACCTGGGCACTGATGGGAAAAACCAAGATGATTTACTCCCCTATCAGGGTTAGGATGGATAATCAATAGGTAGTGATCCCCTTTGGAAGACTGGAGCATGTCCCTTTGGACATCGACGGGGTAAGGATGTTTGCGGAGTTCAAGGTGATTGAGATAGTTGACGATAGCTGTCCTTATCCTGTGCTGTTAGGAATTGATTGGGATTTCAACAATTCCATTGTTGTGACTTAAAGAAAAGAAGAATGACATTTGAAGGTGATGGCCTTAGGGTCATTGCACCTATTGATACTGATGAAGGTCACAAATACACATAACCCATCATAGAATAAGACTGTACATACGAGCTAGAGAATATATATAAATTGATAGCAATACAATAGGATTACATCAATCCTATAGTAGATGGGAATTTAATCTGGCGAAGTGACAACGCATGTTCATCATATTCGGAAGAAGAACATCGCAGATTGGGTGAAATGTTGCACTTTGATGACAGTGCAATTTTCAGACCAAGTCAAAGGGTGCAAAGTTTGATACACAGGTCACAGTTTTCCGAAGGACCATGTGCAAAGTTGTGAGGAGGCCTAGAGAAACATTCCTCAGGAACAGTGGGTGCATAAATTCATTATCACCTTGGACACAACACCTATTAATTGGTATCTACAAGCATAACTACGCCTCACCACTTCAGATTGGTATGGTATGACTCAGAACCGTGTAGATACTTTTTTATTTGAGAGTTAGTACCCCACAATAGATCAAGATTTACAAGTTGTAAGATAGATATTCTTTGAGGAGGCACCTAATCTCCCTTTGGAGCAAGAAGAAGATGAATGGACCACACCTCTTCAGAAATTACAGGATTGTTACAATATTAATGTTGATGAAGATGATGATCCTAGGAATGTGAACATCACAGAAACTGAAGGACAAAGAGACATAGAAGGACCAGGAGTCGAACTAACTTTCATTGGACAACCAATTAAAATCAAGAAAATTAACATTGGAACATAGCAAGCACCTAAGCTAGCCAATGTTGGAGATTATTGGGATGATGCCACCATTGATAAGATCACAAAATTATTGCATGAATATCAGGACTTGTTTCCAACCAATTTCATAGACATGAAGGGCATTAAAGGACCCATGGGAGAAATGAAGATCCCCTTAAAACCAGATGCACAATTGTTGGCCATTAGAAAGGTTGATGATCACTTCATCGAGATCGTCTAGTTCCTCTCAACAAGAATGACACCTCACAAATATACACTCATTCAGAAGAAACAACTGGTAGTTCATGCCACATTTTTTTCACTTACAGATAGACAATGATATAATATGGGACTTGATGAGATCTTAAGGAGATGTGTTATGGATGTAGAAAGACCATTGATTCTGGAAGAAGCACATGAAGGCATCGAAGGAGGAAATTATGCAAGTAAAGAAACAATGCAGAAGGTTCTTATAGTTGGCCTCTGGTGTCCCACTTTACACAAGGATGCTAAGGAATACTACAAAGATTGCGATGTATGCCAAAGAGTGGGGAAACATTACAGAAAAGATGAGATTCCTTTAGCACCTCAGCTGAATTTACAGGCCTTTGAGAAATGGGATATTGATTTTGTGGGACCTGTCAACCCACTAGCAAAGTGCACAAGAGCTTGATACATCATCACTGCAACAGAGTATTTGACCATATGGATAGAAGCAAGAGCAGTTAAGGAATTTAGTGCAACTACAGTTGTGCGGTTCATATTTGATGATATCATAACCCGATTTGGATGCCCGAAGATCCTTATGAGCGATCAAGGTACACATTTTATTAATAAGACTATTGAAGCCTTGACTCAGAAATTTGCAGTCCACCACCAAAAGAGCACTCCATACCATCCACAGGTGAATGGGTCAATCGAAGCTTTCAATAAGATCTTGGAGACAATGCTGATGAATATTTATAGTGTGAACATGAATGATTGGGATTTGAGAGTTCCAGCAGTGTTATGGGCTTATAGAACCACTTGTAAGAAGTTGACAATGCAGACTCCCTTTAAGTTGGTTTATTGTCTGGAAGAAGTAGTTCCTATGGAATATTTGGTTCCTAGTCTAAGAATTGCAACATTCACAGATATGGATGACATTGGCGTTGTTCAAAATAGGCTCGTGCAGTTGGTGGAACTAGAGGAAGACACATTTATTACAGGATTTCATCAGCAGGTACAGAAGGAACAAGAAAAGGCCTATCACGACAGACATATCAAGAAAAAATCCTTTAAGAAGGGATATCTGATATTGGTATATGACAACAAGTTCATGAAGCATCCAAGGAAGTTCATGACACATTAGCTTGGGCCATATGAGGTTGCCTATGTTACAAAAGGAGGAGTTGCGCAGTTGAATATCCTGAATGGAGAATGGAAGGAAGGATTAGTGAATGGGAGTCGGTTGAAATTGTACTATGACAACCAACTGCCTCACAGCTCTTAGTAAAATCATAGAAAATAAGGGTTTAGGTACCAAGTGCAGTTGAAACCGAGTATCAGACACATAAAAGACACTCTACACATAACATGGAAGGACAAAGTAGAAAGAAATTCGAAGTGATACAAAAAGGTCCAATCTTGTAGTGACTCAAGATGAGTCATAGGTGAGTGTTGGGGGCCTATTGGTCCTTGGTTATAGATTAAGGAAGAAAGAGAAGAAAAAGGAAGAGAAAAGATGAAGTACGAACTGCGCGGAAGGCACATTGACTGAGAATGGGTCGAAGTGGTCAAAGAAGAAGAAAAGACATACAAAAAGAGCCATTGAACAATAAGATCGAGGAAGACATACAAACAAGGTAGATGGATTGTGGACAACTCAGAAAGTGAAAAAATCCACCAACGGATGCTTTGGAGTACCTCGCAGGAAAGAAGGAAAGACAGGCTCGCGAAGCCCTAAAAACGCAGGTCAAGTTGACTTAGGGCTTTAGACACCTAGGGTTTTGGTATGTAGGGTTTTGACACCTAGGTTTCGGCCTAAGGTTGTCTGAGAGTCATTGTAATGTAGAAATAAAGGTCTAAAGGACCAGGGAGGGTTAGCTAGAGTTATATTGTGATATCAAGTGATTATGATTGTGCGAGAGAGAAGTGTTGAGCGTGAGAGCATTCTCATATTGTAAGATCTTCAGCTGGGTGTGAAGGTCAACCCTGCAGCTGGGTGCACAGGCAGGGGAGAAGAGAGAAGGAGAGAGAGATCTGCAAGCTAAGTGCGCAGATAGAACTGTATGTTTTCACATAATATATCAAGAAACACAATTCTGTGGACGTAGCCCTAGGGAAAGGGTGAACCACGTAAATATTGTTGTCTTTGTGGTTGATGTTGTGTTCTTTAGCTTCTGTTATTTTGTTATTGCATTATTGTGTTAGATCTAAGATATAATTGTGTGAAGTAGGATTAAGTTAGTAAATAATAACTAGATCTCAGTGTGTTGTTGTTTTGCATCCACTTTGCATTCCTTCTAGTTGTAGACACCTGTGTCCTGCAACCCCCTATTGCTACTTCGAGTGAGACTGCATCTGCTCCGCAAGTGTTGCCGAAAGAGCCAATAGTTAGGGCTTGTTGGTGCACTGTTAGAGTTGAACCCCAGGTATGCCCTTGTTCCAACATGTGTTATAAATAAAGAATATATATATATATGTTTATCCTTTTTAAGTTTCTTTGGTTGTCCCTTGAATTACATAATTGAAAGAGGAGTATTTTCCTTACTTTTCTAGGTTTCTTGGTTGTTGTTTATAGTCATAACTGAAACTAGAATTTCTTTATCAGAGTTCGTTTTTTTTTCATTCTTTCATTCTTGTTTCAAGCTTAAAAAAAAATTCCTTGTTTAGTTCTCTTTTTTCCAAGGTCATTTCATTTTCAGTGATTCATTTTCATTCTAGGTCTTATTTGTAAGCTTCTTAGGGTTGAAATTTTTAATGTTATCAACATTATTAATTTGATGACATATTTTATATTCTAATAGGAAATCCATGCCTATTCACCATGATAGACTGAGGCACCACAACACCATAAGCATGAAGGAAAGAGTGGAATCCCCCATTCACTTTTAGGGAAAAGTCAAGAAACCCCATTCAATTGTGAACCTACAACTCATTCAATTGAAGGATAAATTCAAAAGTTAAAATTAAACTAATTAATTAATATAAATAACTAAGAATTAGTAAATACCCATAAAATTGTCCGATCTAGCATTCCAACCTTGTAGTGGTCTTGTAGTAGTATAGATTCGTATCTCCTTAACTCAAACTGGGATTATTCCTCCCAGCCAAATGGTATCTTATCCAGCTTCTAGATCTAGGAAACTTAAGTTTCCTATCCCCCCATGCCTATATCTATAAAAACCATAAAAATAGACCGTATCAATCACTCTCTAGAATCCACTACAAACCTTCCCAAGCTCACCCATGTTAAAACTATGTTCATTTCCTCCCAAAATCATCCAACCCCATTTTCTCTTCCCAAACACCCCCTTATTCTTTCATTTTCCATCACCTCCCTATCCTCCTAAGAAAAGTCCTAAGAAGGTTCAAATAAAATAAAATATTAACCTTATCTAACCACATTAATCACCTAACATGATATCAAATTAATTGAATTAAATTAATTTTGGGTAGGTTATGAATTCCAAATCTTACTAAATGCAATCAATCCTAAATGAAATCGAAATTCCTCTTTTAGTAAAATACAATAAATATTAAATGAAATATATTAAATCCAAGTGAAGTTTAAAGAATAATAAAACAATTTTTCCTTTTACTACACCCATCATGCATCAAACATTAATAATATTATTACAATATCTAATATATTTTGAATTGATACTAGTGTACATGTGCAAGGTATGCATGTATAGATGATGCATACATAGATTGTGAAAGTATTGATGATAATAATCATCACATATAGTGCATAGTGTTTATGTGCTCTCATCCAAGCATGTAAGCAATAATCCTTTAATCACAACATCCAACAATCTTACTAACTAAGTCACATTAATCAAATATGAACTGAAAATTACACTAAGATCATCATAACTGAATTGACCAAGCATTTAAAGAACAAAAAGGGACTAAGGAAGGAACTAAGTTTGAATTTATAATTCCCAACATCATTCCCAACTATCCAGATCACCCTTCCTTTCTAACCTACTTCTATCTTACTCATCCTATCCTTTCTTACGTTAGAATACGTTGGAGTGTCAATTACATTGAACTAACCCTAGATAGAACCCATAAGTGTAAATGTCAACTATCTCGACCAAGATTCCCAAGTAGGAAACTATAAGTATCCATCACATGTCTAGGGGAGCGTGGATTAACACAACCCTCCCATGACTCCAGGTTTTAGAGGATAAATAATAGGAAATACATAGAACTAGGGTAAGAACATTATCAATACCATACTGGTATGGTATTGTGGTTGTGTTATCTACATCATCGAATGGTCAATTTGGAAAATTGTGCTTCCTATAAATCCTACACTTGCCCACATATCATAGTTTCTTTTTCAATGTCCATGACATTTATGTCAATTGAGTATCACCCTTATTTGTCTATCACTTAGCCTATTCAATATGTAGGTAAGTTTACCAAAACAAAAGATCATATAGAACAATATAACCACCTATATGTGATTTCTATGTTACTCACTAATGATCAATGCAAGCAAGATACATTATTTATCATGTGCATGGTACCTTTTGATTCATTTTAAAATACAATTTAAACGAGTATCCATGTACCACTATCTTTCATTTAAATTTGCATGCTAGAAGTAACTCACACAAGAGACATTATTAATAACATAAACAATAACTATACATAACTTTCACATTTAGGTAGGTTGACATGACCATATAATAAAGTTCCATTGTTTTGACAAAGTTCCATAGATCATAACCAAATAAATACAAAGTAGGTCATAATGCAGTTTAGTTGTCGAAGTCAAAATGGGGCATTACATACATACACCCACCCTTTAGGAAACTTTGTCTTGAATTTATAGTTAAACAATTGTGGGATGATATTAGTGCATGGTATTTACATCCTTTGAGATAGAAGATCCTAGGAGATACCTATCCCAATAGGTCTTAACCTAGTCCACCAAGAGGTTCTTAACTTTTAAGATATCAAACCCTATGATTCAATATGTGTAATGGTTCAACCAAAATGGTTCCCATGTACGAAACCTACAATTCCTTCCAGTTAAGTTTATGATATTTTTTAGCTACATAGTGTTGTAATATAGATACATGCAAAGCATCATATGTTTTATGTAATTAGGATGGAAGTACAAGATGATAGTAAATTAGTTCAATTCTTTCCCAAATTTTAAATATCCCTATAAATTGATGTGGCAACTTTGTCCCCTTTCTAAATGAATGGTACTCTTATTAGGCCTAATACAAATAAAGAATTGATCTCCTACTTTATAACCTGGGCCAGTTTTATGTGCATCGAGAGAACTCTTTTGTTTATCCTGTGTCTTTTTTACTACTACTTAATACGAATTACCTATTCCTCCATGTCTTGAATTAATTCTGGCCCTACCATCACTTGATCCTCTAACTTTTCCCAACTCAATAGTATCTTGCATGGTCTTCCATATAGATATTGATAATGAGGCATCCCAATTAAGTTGTTGTAACTGTTATTTTAAGCAAACTCCACAAAAAATTATTAATTTTCCCATTGGGTTTGGTTATCCATAACATATATCCTAATCATGTGTTCAATCACCTAATTCAGTCTTTCTATTTCCCATCTATTTTAGGATGATACATTGTGCTCAATTTCAATTGAGTCTCCAATGATAACTGTAAATGTTGTCCAAAACTTGGATGTAAATCGAGAATATCTATCCAAGATAATATTCTTTGGAAACCCACGTAGATGGATAATTTACAAATGCTCATACCAAATCCATGACATCATAAGTTTCTCTAATTGGAACTAAATGATCTCTTTTGGTCAGTTTATCAACTACAACCAAAATGGAACTATGCCAATTTTTCAATGTGAGAGGAAATCCCACAATGAAATCCATTGAATTAACTTTCCATTTGGAAATAGGAATGTCATATAGTTGTAATATTCCTATCAGGTGTTGATGATAATCCTTTACCTACTAACACTTAGGAAATTTAGTATAAAATTGGACTACATGATTCATGCCTACCCAAAATAAAATATTTTTTATGTTAGAATACATCTTCTTCACACTAAGATGTACATATTAAAGTTATCTATGGGTTCCTCGAGGATAGTGCTTCAAATATATCCTTCCTCGGGGATGTACATCCTCCCTTGAAATAAAAAAAAATGTATTCCTTAAGTACATGTCATTCAAACTTAGGATCTAACTACCTCCCATTCTGAAGTGTTGATGTAATCTTTAAATAACAATTGTCTCCAAGAATTTTTCCTAACATTCGCTCCCTAAAATTGACCTTTAATGGCACCAAGGAGAAGATCTATAGTCTTGTGCTGAGGGAATCAACCACTACATTCCCCTTTCCCTTGATGTATGAAATTAAAAAATCATGCCCACTCATAAATTCACTCCACCACCTCTTCCTAGCATTTAGATCCCTTTATGTGAAGATATTCTCTAATCTTTCATTATTTGTTTTGAGCATAAATTTTCTCCTAACAAGATAATGCATCCAAATATTTAGAGCTAACATCGCATCTATAAACTCTAAATCATGCATGAAATAAAACTAATCATGATTCTTCAACTTATGAGATGCATACGTTATCACTCCCCCTTCTTATATTAACACAAAACCCAACCCTTTATTTGAGGCATCCATGCAAACTATAAGGACTTTATCCATATAGGGCACTCATAGGAATGGTCCACTTGTTACTAATCTCTCTAGCTCGATAAATGTAGAGTTTCATATCTCAATCCACTCATACTTTAGTCCATTTCACTTCAAGGAAATAATGGGTTTTGTAATATTTAAGAACCCTTCAATAAACCTTCAATAATACCCAACTAACCCCATGAAGCTTCTTACATCATGATAATTTTTCAACCACTTACCAATCCATTATGGCCTTTACCTTTTTCGGGTCTAACAAATTCCTTCCCTTGAATTAATATGACCAAAATAGTGAATCTCTTTATGAAATAAATAAAATTCAGACAACTTTTCATACAACTTGTTTTCTCTTAATCTTAATAGCAATAATCATAAGCACTTCTCATGTTTCCTTTCATTTTTGGAATAGATGAGAATATAATATAGAAATACTTTAACAAAGTGGTCTAAGAAATTTTAGAATAAATTATTCATGAGGCTCATGACTATAGTTGGTGCATTGTTCAAACAGAATGACACCACTATGAAATCATAGTTCCCAAATCGAGTCCAGAAGGAAGTATTAGGAATGTCACCTTCCTTAATCCTTAACCGATGATAAGCTAATCACATATCAAATTTTGAGAAAACCACTACTCCTTTAATCTAGTCAAAGAGATAATTTTTTAGAGGTATCAAGTACTTATTCTTCATTGTAGTTCTATTCAAATTCATGTAATCTATGCACAATCACAAGGAACAATCATTCTTTTTGACAAATATTACTAGTCCACCCCATAGTGAAACACTAGGCCTAATAATCCCTAATTACAATAGTTCCTTCAATTGTATCTACAAATCACAAATTTATGGAGCTATCATCCTAAAAGGTGCCTAAGAAATTGTCTTTGCAACAGGTTTTAACTCAATAGTGAAATAAAGTTCTCTTTCAATATGTAACCTTCGAAACCCTTTGGGAAAAGTATCCTTGAATTTTGATTGATCTAGGTACTTCTCCACTAAGAATCCATTTCCATCATTTACCACCTCTATTAGATACAACTGACATCCTTGCCTCAAGAACCATTTAATTTTCATTGTCGATATGAAACATAGAAACACATTCCTATTAATACCATGAATGTCAATTGACCTTCCCTCATTGTCTAAAGAAATAACTCTTTTCTCAAAATAGTCTAACAAAGCTCAATGATATTCTAGCCAATCCATAAAAATAATTAGATCATACATCCCCAAGGTAGTGATGTACACTTTTAACCTGATTTTGCACTCCCCTAGGTCTACATAACCCTCCTTAACACTAGGGGTCCTACTGCTTGCTTTACCCTAGAAGTCATTTCAACCTTCTAAAACAAATTAGGCTCATAAGATGCCAACTCTATGTTGCACCAGGATCAAACAATATTTTAACTTTAACATTGTTTATTTCACCTAATGACTCCATCAAAATCGATTGATGTTTATCTTGGTGTTCATTAACCACTAAATAGATTTGGTGGTTATTTCCTACCATTCACATCGATACCTTCCCTTCTCTAGGAATGGTGCCAAATTATAACTCCAGGTATCATGTTGGTAATGAGGTCCCTTACATCCCAAACAAGCAATGTGGGGAAAACTATATATTTTGTTATGCAAAGACCTCTGAGATGAGTTCCTTCCCCTAGAACATATACCATTTTTAACAATTCCTCCTAAATTCCTTGGAATTTTATGAGTCCCTGATGATGCTCGAGATGCCACACTCTCTAGCATTCAAACACTTGTTGTGACAACTCTAGTTGAAAATTTATTTCCATAAGGAGGTGGCCTAGAATTTCCTCACTTGGAGAAATTTTGAGGGGCCTTCCCCACAAACCTTGATTATTGTGGAATGACAAATCTTATGCTCCCTCTCTATTCCCCTGTGGTATCCAAAATTTCTTCTACATAACTAGAATTTCCAATTTCTTTGAAAATTGAATATGGATTCTACATTCACACAAGAGCCTTAATATTACAATTTAACCCATACAGAAAGTGATCTATATGACGCTAATCAATTTCCATGTACAAAACATATTTTACTAGTTCCATGGATCTTATCTCTTGTTCCTCCACTATTTACCCCCGTCGAACCAAGGCATGAAAGAATCCTACATGATATTTCTCATAGAATATAGGCAAGTACTTTCTTTGAAACCTATTTTCAAATAATTCCTATGAGAGGGTCATTGGAGTGAGATGAAACTACCTTTCAAGGTTTCCCCACCATTTCTAAGAATTGTTTCAAAGATAAAATATAACTATTTTTTCCTTTGATGTGTAGGCATACTCTCTTAGTGAAAATCTCTTCATCATGCCCTCCAACCATGCCTCAACATATTCCCCTACACAACCCCCAAAAAACTCTAGAAGCTTGATTTTATGAAGTTTCCTAGTAATTTCCTCAGGACGAGGTCCTCACTTTGATTTCTTTGACCCTTATAGGTTACCCTTCCTCAATACCAGGGGCTCCACTTCCACACCAACTATTCAGAATCATTTTAGTGTATTATTCATAGCGTCAAAATATCATGTTGGTGTGCAGTGGGTAGACCCAAGTTTCAACATAAATTCACTAACAAAACCCTCAATTATCGACCCTTCCATCATCGCCTACAAGCAGGTGAAGTCTCGTCCGAGGTATCTATGGGGACTGCAGGAACCAAGTTTTTGCAATGATGAAGGGATGGGAGGAAATATTCATAAACATTATACTTAACATTTGTTCATTATTCCTTATAACATATGCACACAATCATAATAGCATGTAACATATTCAAAGTAATAGACATACATCATATGCGTGTAGTAAAAAAAACAACAACCACGTCATGATACATAGACACCATATTTAATGTGGTTCACCCAAGATGGGATACGTCCACACTGATCAAATTCTTATTATATTATCCAAAATCATCCCTTACAAAATATGTGCACTATTCTCATACATTATGCCCTCGTCATTCTCCCATCCCTCTATCTCTCTCTGTCACTCTTTACTTTCTTACATTCACACATATAATGCATACTTAGCTATTCTTATTCACTCGCATATGCTAATATATATAAAAAAAACCCTTATGTATTTATACAATTACATTAGGGCTTAGCCATTTTTGATGGACCAAAGTGCCTAATGACTTCAACGATATTCCTTCCTTTGCATGCATTGATCCTGAAAGTTCACCAACTTTATTTTCTTTTTTCACATGCTACATGTAGTTCCCAAAACTCGTCCCAAAAGTCTTTTCCCAATAGTCCCCCCATTTCTTGGTGAGCAGTGGGAAGAACTAGGTTTCAACATTAATTCACCAACAAAACCCTCAGATATCGACCCTTCCACCATCACCCACAAGACGGTGAAGTCTCACCCAAGGTATCTATGGGGATTGTAGGAACCAAGTTTCTGCATTGATGAAGGGATGGGAGGAAATAACCATAACCATTATACTTAACATTTGTTCATTGTTCCTTATAATATATACACACAATCATAATAACATGTAACATAATCATAATAACAAGCATACATCATATGCACACAATAAATATAACAACAAACACATCATGACACATAGACACCATATTTAATGTGGCTCACCCAAGATGGGTGATGTCCACAATGACTGACTTCTTATTACATTATTCAGAATCATCCCTTACAAAATATGTGTACTGCACTCATACATTATGCCCTTGTTGTTCTCCTATCCCTTTATCTCTCTCTATCGCTCTTTACTTTCTTACATTCATGCATACACTACATACCTAGCTCTTCTTACTTTCTTTCATATGCTACTATATCCCAAAAACCCTTACATATTTATACAATTACATTAGGGATTATCCATTTTAGATGGACCAAAGTGCCTAACAGCTTCAACGATCTTCCTTCCTTTGTGCATGTTGATCCTTGGAAGTGTGCCAACTTTCTTTCCTTATTTTGTGTGCACAGCGCAAAGTTCCCAAAACTGGTCCCAAAATTCCTATCCCAACAATCCCCCAACACTCACCTGTGGCTCATCCCGAGCCAATCAATTCTTCTACTGCACTCCATGCAAAGTCGTAACGAGCTTATGAAATATTTATTTTGTAGTTGCGATCTTCTCCTTTACTTTTACTTTTTGTGCCATGCTCTTGTATGGTGTTTGTGTGGTAATGGGGTCTTCAGTTTCTCTGCATTGTCTTGTACTTCTTGCTTCATTATACCCTGTGTAGATACAAGTTCTTTTGTCACCCGGAAGGATTCCTCCTATAGAGGCTCAATATTCTACGTGAGAGTTTGTTGTTCGACTGTTATTTGGTTTATCTCTTGGTTCAACTACCTATTCTCCACTATTGCATTCATTCACTCTATAGGTGGAAACATGCTCATTGTGTATTTTATCTTCTATGCTTTCTCCTACATAGTCTATAACCTTTGTTCTAATGTTTGTAGATCTGGATTCTCCAATAATTGATTCCACACTTGTGTACTCTCTTCATATAGTTTTGTGCATTCCTCATCCAAACTCCTGATGCTCTCCATGGTCGTCATTGTTGTCTTCTCGCCACTACTCCCTTTCTTCTTGTGGAGTAATCGACATTGTGCAAACTTCCAAATCAACTATTTTTGCATGGAATCCTTGAATGGCTTCACTTATATTCATTAATTTATCTTCCAAAGGAGTACCTTCTTCCATTTGGAACTATGGTATATTGTTGTATACCTCCTACACTACCCATTTCAACCTTTCTATTTTATGTTCAATCTTGTCTTGTTCTAGCATGATTTTGGTATACTCTATGTGTAATGCATCATTATATGTGACCATTTTATCCAACTCCATGGAAGTCGATTTTGTGTGAAGTTGTATTTCTTGTATAACACATGTCTGCAAGTTGTGTAACAAATTCATAGGTAGGAGTATAGTCTAACTAAGGAAGGTAGCTATTTAAGGCTAATCTACTCAAGCAAAGCTATCTAATGAGAAAACCCTACTAAGCAAATTAAAACTATGTAATCTAAGTACTTTTGGGCCAAGGATCGATGGATAGTTCTAAGAAACAAGTAAAAACCCTACTTGAAGCAAACTAGTTCATAACAAGAAACAAAAGCAACTATTTAAGCATAATAATGAGCAAATAACAAAAGAAAACTATTTTAACTTCCAACCTACAATCAATGAGTAACAACCCTATGAAAGCAAATAAATAAACAAGAAAGCAAAGACACCTAACTAACCTACTAAAGAAAGTAAACAAGTAAGCAAAGACAACTATCTAACCTACTAAAGAAATAGACAAGTAAGAAAAGACAACTAACTAACCTACTAAAGAAAATAGACAAGTAAGCAAAGACAACTAACAACTGCAAGCAACCAAATTAAAAATTCTCATTGAACAACTATCTAGCCTAAGAGGCAAGTGGACTAAATTCTTAATTCAAAACTATTTCTAATTCATGAAAGGAAATCTATTTAATTGAAAGCAAGGAGAACCAACAACTAACCTTTAATCTATGATAAAAAAATACTCTCTAATCTATGAAAAAAAAAGACTGTCTATCCTACATCAGCAATTAAACTATCTTTTAAACTAGGAAAGCAAGAAAATATCTCTTCTGATCTACAAAAGCAAGAAACTATCTTTTCTGATCTATGAAAACAAGAAACTATATTTTAACCTATGAAAATAGGAAAACTATCTTTTAACCTATGACAATTCAAATATAATGTTGGTGGTTGTGTGAATGTATCCGGTGTCAGATGATATCGCGATGGAACTTGACAACAAAGGAAAATTCAAGCGGTATAAGATCAATACTAATCTCAATGTCAAAGTGAAAGGTATGGATTAAACAATCCAATGAGAGTTTAGACATGACAAAAACAATGTTAGATACCCTGCATATTCATATATGAACCATCACCAACATAATGAGATCATCATTATACTTCTACACTACATAAGAAAAATTCATACCTAAACTCAACTGTTAACTAAGAAATACAATTGCAATCTAACTCTAGGAAAGAAATTACATAAAATGAAATTATGCTATATCTATTCTAACAATTCAAGCTGCAATAAAGAAATGATTAAAAACAAAAATTAAAACATGACATTAAAAAGTAAACTAACAACTGCATTAATCAACAACTAGCTAAGCCAATTCTACATACAAATGAAATGAGCAAGCTATGATTAAAAACTGAAATTGATCCTATCCATCCATCAAATCTTTGTGAAGAAAGCTCAAATAAAAAATCTGTTCTATTCTAATTAAAACTTTGTTTTAAACTTGATTCTAAAATCATAAATAAAGATGTAATCTAATATCTAATCACACATGGGGTTAGTCTAGGGGTCTGCAGATACGTTCCTAATGACAATATTAATGCATGCTAACACAATTCATTATACTAACCTGCAAAAGAGATTCAAAACAATTAAATTGCAAGAACAAACTAATTAACATAATAAAAATGCATGTACAGGAAAATAAAAAGAACAACTAAACTATGAAATACATAAACAAACACAAAGACAGTTACCAGACTGTTGGTGGCCCCCCCAACAAGTTGTGGTCACTTTCTAAAAGCACACCACGCGCTCAACAAGATGAATTCACCATAAAAAACTCAAAAACTCAATTCTTGTATAATCTAGCAATGTAAAATGGCAAAATAGAGTAAAATCATATTTCTAGCTATAACACTGATGCTTCTACTACTTAACTTATGTCTGACCACCTCAGTGGTATTTGTAATGTTTACATACCAAGTGGTCAACCACAAGAGGGTCGAACCACTTCTAAATTCGGCAATTTGCATTAAATGATGCCCTAATTGATCAAACAGAGTGAGCCAATAATCGCCCCATTGAAAAAATGAAACTGATTTGTCAGGAGCTCAGTAGCTGAAGGGGGCAAGCACGAACAAAATCCACATTCTTGATTCGCCCATTACTAGCCGCCAATACCATAACCTCCAAGTCGCCCTTCGTTTTTGTGGAAAACGCAGTGTTGGATGTAGTTTCGAATCGGGTACTGGAATGAGTGTTGGAATGAGTGTTGGAATGAGTGTTGGACTGAGTGCTGGAAGCAAAAACGTAGTGCATTTTTGCCCTGTAACATTAATAAACATGAATCAGATCCTTGGAAGTGTAAAAACATGATGAATTATACTCGATACAATCATTAAATATGAATCATACGTACCTTATGTCGATCATACTGTTTTATCATAAAATTATTCAAAAAGCTCCTTCAAAAGATGAAAAACACATATGTATATGTGGCAAAAGCGTATAATAACCATCATAAAAGTGATCATATCTCAGAACTAACATTACCCCCACACTTACGATTTTGCAAGTCCCACTGCAAACAAAAAGAAGTTACCCCTCGTGACTAGGCTTGCTGAGGAGGATCGGCTTTAGAAGCCTCTCCTTCTTGCTGTGAATACTTTTCCTTGTGCCTCTTATATTGCTTCAGCTGTGCTCTGAGGTTGTGGTTGGATTTGGTCATTTCATCAACCAACCGTTGAAGAGAGTTAACCTTTTCTTGAAGGACTGCATTATCACGATGAAGGTGTGTGTCTATTATCTTCCTTTCCTCCAACTGTTGGAGAAGATGATGGTTTTCCTTTTGTAGCTCCTCTATGGTTGGGGAAGAATCGATGATCTCTGAGGAAGGCTTAGATCCTTTGAGGGATGTGGACAATCTATCAATTTTAGGATCTAGAGTAGGCATGGGTGAAGTATGAGTGATGGGGGATTGGTAAGGAGAGGTAGGTTTTGATTTTGTTTTTCTTAGTGGCTCTAATCCATCCGCAGAAACTTTCTTAAGTTTCTTGTGAGGGCTCTCAAGGTCAAAGGACACTTGGATAGGGTATGAAGAAGGTGGAGATTTTCCATAAGGCTTGATTCTTGTGGTCCAGGTACTCTTCCGAAAGGTTCCTTTACCAAATCGATTGGCTCCCCTCTTGTTTGTGGGAATGATGGGAAAGTCTTTCTGAATTAATTATTGGATTTGTTTACATGTAGGATCAAGAGAGAGTGAAGGCATTTGGGGGTTAACAATAGGCTTCTTTTGGTCTTTTCTCTTGGTCTTTTTACCTGATGAAGAAGTAGGGATATCAACAAGCTTTTGGTATTATTCCGGCAAAGAGAGTGTTGGTGAAAGGGGGTTTTGATTTCTTGGAGAGAGAGGTTTGGATGGAGAGATAGTTTTTAGGCTAAGTGGCTTGTTGTTGGTCTTAACTATCAAGTGAGGGTTTGCAAATTGGTAGATAAAGGCATCCCAATTTTTCCCGTGTTTCTCTAGTTTGTATAGAATGAGGAGTTTGATCAAGCCATGGTGGAAGAGACTATTGTGGGGGTTAGTCACATTCTTCCTCACTTAAGAGGACATCTTCTCCAAGATTTTGAGAAAATAGAAGGAGAAGTTCAAAGGTTTGTTGAATAGAAAATGAGCCAACAATTTGAAATGACAAGCTTTGAAGGTGGAGTATCTACCTTCACATGTACTTAAACTTGTGATGACGATGAGGGGGTTGATCAATTTTGACTTTATCCACTCCTTAGCATACCCTTTTTCTCCTAAAATTCTCTCAAATTCGGGCTTAAACACCCTGTTATAACTTGAGCACGACAATTGGTGGTTTTTGAACCATCTATCTCCCATTCTTGGGAGCTTTGTAGCTGCAGCATTGGACTCTTATGAAACTTCAAAGGTAAGAGACCCTACATGTGTTGTCTTACCATTGAAATTGACTACAAATTGCATGGAGAGGATGTCATCATGGCCCTGCAAGCTAGACAAAAATGGCCCCCAGCCTGCGTGCAAAAACACATCCCTGCACTGTGCAAATTCGGGAATGGCAAACAAATCTGCATAGGAAGAGGGTTCGTACCTCCTAGGCATTGTGACAGAGGTGAAATTCACTAAGAAAGGGCGTAATCAAGCCAAACAATGGCACAAATTGAACATTGGTTGAATGCGTTTTGAACAGGGGATGAAAAGACAGAGGTTGGGCGCGATTTTTTAACGCGGGGGAGAGAAAATGGCAAGGGAAAATGGAGATAATGGTTGCCTGGCCCGATTTTGAATGTGCTTATAGTGGAGTGGGTTGCACACATGTGCGCATGGGTTATCATGTGTGGGAAATTCGAATTTGATGGCTCGTTTTTGGGTAATGTAATGATGCATGGTTAGATCAATGTCCAAGTCTTTTGACTTGGACATTTGATCATAAACATATGAAGCATCTACAATCAATGTCTGCAACTAATTCAATTGAATGTAATTGAGTTCTAGTTACCTGGAATCTAGGATAGTTACTGGTGTGTAATTCACATGTCACTTCGTTTGACACCTCATAGAACATTTCATATGGCACCGCATACGGTACTTCATCCGGTAAATACATTTTCACTTCCTGTAATGGATAGCCTGCAAATTAAATGTTTTTGACAATCACATTGGTTAATGAGAAGAGGCAGAATGTTCCCTGATTGTTGATGTTTTCGTCATGCTCACTCAACCCTCTTGCATATGACATCTAATGTCAAAACCTACAATGAACATGGTATAGCAAGAAAAAACATGTATTGTCAAACCTACAATATGCAGCTTCTAATGAAAGATAAACCGATAAAGAGTGGTTTGTTAAGTATATGTTCAGTAATTTAAAACACACATGAGTTAATCATAAAAAATAAAATGACTATCAATGTAATAACCGGTATTATAGAAATAATACAAAAATTCTTGCAAAGATCTATTTCTCTAGGCGATGATCATTTGTCAGCTCATGAACTCGTACCCCACACCTAAGTATTGTGACACCTCACAATCAAAAGTATACAAAACTAGTCAGTATCCCCCAATAGCCTAAGATTTATAGTATGTCAAGTGTAAAAATAAAATTTCACAGATTGTTTTGACGAGACGGTTAGAAGATGACCCAACCTATAGGATAAGAGATCCTATATATAGATAAGAAGAGGTAGGAAAGAGAGTTTCAAGATAGTCTTAGAGTTATTTCTCAATGGAAAGTTGATGGAGTTCATTAACCTTAGCTTAACCACACATACTTCATGTCATATTAGTCTGCAAGTAATGCCGCACATTAGGACAGGTTTAAATTTATTATTTATTTTTGTCAGATTACCATCCTCGGTAGGTAGAATGCCCCGCTACCAGCAAGCCTGTTCAGTACTCCAACAGGTTTATCTTGTCATACCACAGACTCGTACCCAGTGCCAGTAGACCTATTCAGTATCTCGACAGGTTAGCCTCTTAAACCCTCAGAGACTGGCCCTCCATATTTTAATATTTTAGTATAAGATTGTTTTATGCAAGAAGATGGGGGAATGTTAAGAACCAAATATCAATATAGCATAGAAAAACCTCAGAATAAGTACTCAATGCCTTGAAAAAGAGAGAAATTTAGATAATAAGCCTCTTCGAGGGGGCAACCTCCTTATGCCCACATAAATGTATGATTCCAAGATGATTCCAAATGAAAATGTCTCCTTGGTATATATAGGAGACTAGGAGGTATAATTACAACTAATGGAATAAAGCCAACATAAATAAAATAACATTACTAATGTAATATTCCCCGGTTAAGGGGTGATGATCCAATATTAGGGCTTAACCTGCCCCTCCCCTTGAGACAAGTGTTTTCCACAACTCTTGAATAACTTTGGATGCTTCTGTATAAAAGACTCATCTTCCCAAGTGGAATCTTCAGCCGGTAGTTTCCTCCATTTAATGAGATACTCTGAAATGGATCTATTCCTCAATTGGCGAAGTCTTGTGTCAGTGATGGCTTCAGGCTCCAATATGATTTTTCCTTCCTCGTCAAGTTCTAGCAATATAGTTTGAATTGGGATCTTGTCTCCTATAACCTTCTTTAAGCATGGAACATGCAAAACTGGGTGTACTCGTGAAGATGCAGGCAACTCCAATTTGTATGCCATAGTACCAATCTTTTGCAACACCTTATAAGGGCCATAGTACTTTGGTGATAATTTATTATCCTTTTTGGATTTCTTAAGGGACATATGTTTGTATGGTTGTAGTCTTAAAAACACCCAATCCTCTACTTCAAAACTTCTTTCACTACGATGTTGATCT
>ML779658.1:934854-983286 GCA_009831015.1 Picea engelmannii
CAAGAAAATAATTTTGTCCAAAAATGTCCAGTGAAGATGGGATCTCTGTCACTTACAATAATATTTGGGCTGCCATGTAGCTTTTGAACTGTCTCCATGAATGCGGTGGAAACTGTACTAGCTTTGAAGGGATGAGAGAGTGCACAAAAGTGTGAGTACTTGGTCATTCTATCAACAATCACCATGATGACACTCTTTCCTTCAGACTTCGGTAACCCTGTGATGAAATCCATGGAAACCTCCTCTCAGCGCTCACTTGGGATGGCTAATGGTTGTAAAAGACATGGGGTCTTAATTGTTTCCACCTTATTTTGTTGGCAAACTAAACATTCTGCCACAAACCTTTGAACATCAATTTTAAGGCCATCCCAAAAAAAATCCTTCTTGACTCTATGGTAGGTTTTCAAAAATCCGGAGTGCCCTCCTATTGGAGAGGTGTGCAATTCCAATAATACCTTTTGTTTGAGTTGGGAGTTCTTACATAAATATAAGCGATATTTGTACCATATTGAATCATTTTTCCATGTAAATGTATCTGATGCACTGGAATCCTGCTACAACCTTTGAATGAGAGTCCACACTTTTTCGTCATTCTTCCATTCATCCCTTTCTTCTATTATCTAATCGGGTTGGATGATCGAGATAGCACAGAGAAAGGCATCAACATCTTCATCCTTTCTTGAGAGTGCATCTTCCACAACATTTTGCTTCCCCTTTTTTATAGACGATTTCAAAATCATAACCCAATATCTTGGTTACCCATTTTTGTTGTTCTTCTGAAGATAGTATTTGTTCCAAGAAGTATTTAAGACTATCATGATCTGTTTTGACCTTGAAGTGCCTACCTATTAGGTAAGGATGCCATTTCTTCAATGCATGTAGTATTTCCATCATTTCCTTCTCATAAATGGGTTTGTGTAAGTCCTTTCCCTTGAGTGATCGACTTTCAAAAGCCAGGGGCCTTCCTTATTGCATTAGGACAACACCAATTCCATTTCTCGAGGCATCACATTTCATAATAAAGGTTTTTGTGAAGTTTGGAATGGTCAAGACAGGAGCTTTGCACATCACCTCTTTAAGTTGTTCAAAATATTTAGTTGCCTCTGGAGTCCATGAAAATGCATCCTTCTTAGTTAGTTCTATTAAAGGTGCTACTATTCTTCCATAGTGCCGAACAAACTTGCGGTAGTAACCTGTCAAACCCAAAAATCCTCTAAGATTCTTCAATGTTTTGGGAATTGGCCAGTCCATCATGGCCTTAATCTTGTTAGGGTATACCTTAACACCTTCATGAGATACAATATGACCCAAATACTCTACCTCCTTAACTCCAAAGAAACATTTGGATGGTTTGGCATATAGTTGTTGCTCCTTTAGTAGTTGTAGAACCTTGTCAACATGTCGCACATGATCCTCCCAAGAATTGCTATAGATTAGTATATCATCAAAAAATACTAACACAAATTTTTGAAGGAAGGTCTTGAAAATCGAATTCATCAACCCTTGGAATGTGGAAGGTGCATTTGTAAGGCCAAAAGGCATGACCAAAAATTCATAATGGCCTTCATGAGTTCCAAATTTTGTTTTTGGGATATCTTCTTCCTTTATTCTAATCTGATGATACCCTGAACGGAGATCCAATTTTGTGAAATAGATTGCTCCATGTAGTTCATCTAACAATTCATCAATGACAGGAATATGAAACTTATCTTTAATAGTGATCTTGTTGAGATCTCTATAACTTGGACACATATGCCATGATTTATCTTTCTTGAATACCATTACCACTGGTGAAGAGTAAGAACTTTGTCTAGGTCTAATAATTCCAACCTCTAACATTTCTTCAACCATGCGCTCAATTTCACTCTTATGTGCATAAGGGTATCTGCATGGCCTGATGTTAGGAGGAAGACTCCCAGGAATTAGGTGAATTTCATGATCATGATTCGAGTGGGTGGAAGACCTTTGGGAATATCTTCAAATACTTTGGAATGCTTATCAATGATACCTTGGAGATCTTGAGGAATAGATGGCTTATATTTTTGAACATCTAGTGAGCATAGTTGTGGAATAACGCCTTGATGCCACTTTTTCAATAATTTTTCCATGCCATTAGAGCTTATCACCTTACTGGGTTTCCCTGTGATACCTATTAACTCAATTTCTTTTCCTTCCAATGAAAATTTCATGAAAAGTTCTTGAAAATTAAAATCCATTGTTCCTAATGATTGTAACCATTGGATTCCTAGTACAACATCAACACCACCCATGGGTATAGCAATCATTGGAATATTCATTACATATTCCCCCATAGTAAGATTGATCTTATTGCATTTTCCTGAGCAATTGATAGTTCCTCCATCTACAATCATTACTTGAAACTCTGATGATGGATATACAAAGCAATTAAGAGCTTTGGCTAATTTATAGTGAATGAAATTATGAGTACTGCCAGAATCAATTAGGACTATTACCTTTTTATTTTTGATGTATCATTAGATCTTGAGGGTTTGAGGAGTGCTAATTCTAGACAAAGCATTACACGATATCATGGGATTCAACTCTTTAGATGAAATTGCTTCTACGTTTTCATCTTGAGATGGTTCTTGTTATTGTTCTTCTTCCTCTTCACAATCTATGTAGAATAATTTCTTCCCACCACACTTATGTCCCTTATTGTACTTGCTGTCACAATTAAAGCATAAACCTTTTGCTTTTCTTTCCTCCAATTGTTGAGGTGTCAATCTTGTAGGTTGAGGTGTTTTAGAAGAAGGGGCATTATTCTCTCTATAGATGTTGGGATTGGTCCTTCTAGTAGCCATAGACATATTTTTACTTTCAACATTTCTTGCCACCTTAAATGCATTCTCCAATGATTTGGGTTCCCAAAGGCGAACCTCATGTTGAATGTTATCCTTTACAGTTCCTATGAATACTTCAATCAAGTGCTCATCTGGAATATCTGTTACCTTTATATTCAATCTTTGGAAGTTCTCAATGTGCTCTGTAACTAAACCCTTTTGCTTGAGATTTAGCAATTGGCTAAAGAAGGTATTTCTCCTTGTATCCTCATAGTGTGCTATCATTTCTTCCATGAAAATTGTCCAAGTGACAAGTGATTTGCAAGAAAAAATCCATCGATACCATACAAATTGATTGGGTTCTAAATACAAAGAAGCAATTCATACCTTTTGTGTATGTGGCACATTATGTAGATCAAATAATTGCTCCATCTGAAGTATCCATGTGATTGGGTCCTTGCCATCAAACTTCCTCATATCGATCTTAGGAACGTGGTTGGTATTCAAACCAAAGTTGGAATTTATCCATTCTTGATTCACCTTCCTTGTGTCCTCATCATGAATTTCATGGGATATATTTTCACTTTCAGGTGTCCTCTCTATTATGAAAATTTTCAATCCTTCCATGATCTCCCCTTTTAAACCCTCCATCATCTCTTGAAGTTCATCTTTTGTTATTGTCTTCTTTTGTAAATAATTTATGTCCCTACGCATTTCTTCACCTTCATAAATAATCCATGTAGGATTATCTGGAGGCTTATTTGGTGTAGAAGTTCCCTTTTAGGGTGGCATGTTGCCCAAGTATCACTTTTGAACCTTGATTTTGAGGTGGTTCTGCTAGAAAATATTTCTTCTCTTGTATCTTCAAAGTTTCATCCCTTATGGGTATGAAACTTTATTTTTTATAGTTCTCTGATATTTCTTCTCTACAATGCCACAGGTCTGATCAAAATTGGATGTGCCAAGTGGAATTTATGGTAACTTCCCCACAACTTGCTGATTTTTGGACTTTCCGGGAAATGTCACTTGTATAGTGTGCCCTGCACAAAACAATTGATATGAAATTCTGAAACTCATACCAGAAATAATAAAGACTGTCCACTATCTAATGCAACCATTATCACTCCATTTGGATACTCCAGGAAGACGCTATGATTGTTTTACCTAGAACACCTTCTTGAGACTAGTCAATAGGACTAGTCAGATACCCTATCTTCCACAGGGTGTATCTACAAATTTAAGATGACCCAAAAGCTAAAATTTTTACCAAAGATACCTTAATAATTTATTTGAATATCCTCCAAATTTCAGGATCTGAAACGTTACAGAAAATTTTTTATAGCAAAAATTCCACAATGACTCAGTTTACGATGATTCCAAAACCCTATCTTGCACAGGCTTTATCTCCGAAATTATAAGGCCTCAGGAGCTGAAATTTTAACCCAACGTACCTTGATCTGTCTACTAAATATCCTCCATGACGTTCCTTATAAAACATTGTAGAAAAAAAGTTATAGCAAAAATTCCAAGGTGTCTCAGATGTAGCAGCAAAACCCCAAGACCTTGAGCTCGGATACCATATGTTAAGAACCAAATATCAATGTAGCATAGAAAAACCTTAGAATAAGTACTCAATGCCTTGAAAAAGAGAGAAATTCAGATAATAATCCTCTTCGAGGGGGAAGCCTCCTTATGCCCACATAAATGTACAATTCCAAGATGATTCCAAATGAAAATGTCTCCTTGGTATATATAGGAGACTAGGAGGTATAATTACAACTAATGGAATAAAGTCGACATAAATAAAATAACATTACTAATGTAATATGCCCCAATTAAGGGGTAATGAGCCAATATTAGGGCTTAACAGGGAACAACTCCGTAAACAAATTTTTCTTTCTCTTTTCAATTGCGGTGGTATTTATGTTAGAGGATGACTTTCTGTTATATTACCTAGTGATTGTCCCGATGTAAGGGGTAGTTAAGTAGATGTGGCCTATCTAAATATATGATATAATCAATCTTTTTAGTGTGTAGTGGATGGTACCATTGAGAAAAAATAGAAAGGTATCTCTAGGCTCAACTTACTTTCTTCCTGTGTAGTTATTTTGATGTTTCTATGACTAATCACTAATTAGACTTACTTGTTACTCTTTGATAAAGACACTTGACTCACTTACTCAGGTTTCTTGGAAAAAACTATATGAGATACCTCTAGGATTGATAGTTATGGTATCACTTCCTTATACAGTGGTGAAGAGTTTCAAGAGCAACTACTTTAGAATGCCTTAAAAATGAGATTTTTTTTTCGCAAAAATGTGGCTAATTACAGTAAGTCAATATTCATTTTGATGCTTTAGAAAACACAAAATTCAACTGTAATAATGTTTTGAAGAAAGATCCTTGAAACTATGTACTCCTAGTGAAATAAATAGTTATCGAAATATCTAGAGTTTCCTTATCAACAAAATTCAAAAACTATTTACATATATACAGTAGGAAATTCAGAAAATTTTCCAAGAACAAGGGGGGACTTCCCCATCTACCAAGGCCAATGCCTTTTCGGTTGACATGACCTGTAGAAAATCCTCTCTGGAAATGGGCTTATAATAAAATTTAAGTCGTTGTCCATTTACCACAAAGGAGACTTGTCCATCGTCAATTGTTTTAATTTTTACAGCTCCATTGTCATATACAGTGTCTACCTTGTAAAGGCCCAACCAGTGGGTGGTAAGTTTGCCTTTGAAGGTTTTGAATTGGGAATCAAACAACAGAGACCAATCACTAGGTTGGAAGTGCTTCTTCTTAATAAACTTGTCATGCGACTTACTTCTCTGGTTTTGGACTAATATTGTCCGTTGGATGGCATCTTGCCTAATTTCATCCAATTCATTCAATTGTAGGGCTCATTGCTTTTGAGCCTCATCTAGGTTCAATCCTAATGCTGTGGAAATACAGAAGGTCCTTACTTGGAATTCTATAGGTAAAAGTACTTGTTTCTCGTACACTAGCTCATAAGGGGCATGCCCAGTGGTATTTCTCCAGGTAGTCCGATATGCCCACAAAGCCTCTAGGAGCCTATCAACCCAATCTCGGTGATGTAACTAAACAGTATTGGTCAAGATGGCTTCTATAACTTTGTTTGTGGATTATACCTAAACATTCACTTGCAGGTGGTATGGATAAGATTTATGGTGTTTAATCCCATATTTCTCTGTCGGCTCTTTCATCAGCTTGGAAGTGAATTGAGTGCCTTGGTCGGTAACAATTTCACGAGGGACGCCGAAGTGGGTAAAGATGTATTCATAGATGAATTTGACAATAGAATTCTCTGTAGCTCTAAATCTGGCTTTTGCCTCTACCCATTTGGTGACGTAGTCCATACAAACCAAATTATAGCTCTTCCTACGGGACATGGGTGAAATTGGTCCTACAAAGTTGAGGGCCCATTTTTAGAAGGGTTCTATCATAACTTGCGCCCGAAAAGGAATTTCATCATATGATGTAGGTCTTCCTATCCTTTGGAAACTATCACAACTTCTCACATATTTGGCAGCATCTTTGAAAATTCTAGGCCAATAGTAACCTGAATGTAACACCTTATATTTTGTATGTTTGTCAGAAAAATGGCCACCACATGGTCCATCATGAAAGCTTCATAGTATATCAAGTACCTCATCCTCTTGGACACATCTACAAATAATCAAATCAAGACCTGTTCGAAAAAAATCATGACCAACCCAAGAGTAATTAGCACTTTGTGTAATAATTTTCCGCTTTTCATGTGGTGACAAATGAGATGGTAACTTCCTAGTGGCCAGATAGTTTTCCATATCTGCAAACCATGGGGTATTGACAAAAAATGAAAAGAGGTGCTCGTCTAGGAAAATATCATCTACAGGGATATCATCATCCTCATTTTTTATTCGGGAAAGAAAGTCAGCTACTACATTATCCTTTCCAGGTCGGTCAAGTACAGTGATATTAAATTCTTGCAATAACAAGAGCCACCTAATCACTTGGCCATTAGTTATAGGTTTATTCATGAGAAACCTAATGGCGGAGTGATCGGTATGTACAAATACCTCATAACCTGTAATGTAATGACGAAACTTGTTAATAGCATGAACAACTACCAATAATTCCTTCTCGGTAACTATGTAGTTTAACTCAGTAGGGGACAAGTTCTTGCTCACAAAATAAATGGCATAGGATTGCTAGTCCTTTTTTTTCCCTAATACCCCTCCTATTGTGGTGTCAGAGTCATTAGTGGACATATGAAATGGGAGAGTCCAATTGGGCCTTCTAAGAACTGGTGCCACAGACAGCTTAGCTTTCAGGGTTTCAAAGGCAGTTTGACACTGCTCAGTCCAAACAAAATCAACATATTTTATTAATAATCCAAGCATAGGTGCAACAATCTTTGTAAAATTTTCAATAAACCACCAATAATATCTGGCATGTCCAAGAAAGATTCTCACCTCTTTCTGAGTCTTGGGGGGTGGAAGTTTGACGATGACCTCAATCTTTGTAGGATCAACTTTTATCCCTTCAGATGAAACATGATGTTCTAGAAACACTCCTTCAGTTAACAACATTTTGCATTTTTCATGACTTAGGGATAGGTTCATTTCCTAGCATCTGATGAGGACCTTTTCTAAGTTGTCTAAGGCTTCTTAATAAGTTTTTCCATAGACTGTGAATTCATCCATGTAGACCTCCGTACAATCATGAATAAGATCAGAAAATATCCCTAATATTGCTCATTGAAATGTGGCAAGAGCATTGCACAATCCAAATGGTAAGACCCTATAGGCATAGGTGACCTAAGGACAAGTAAAGGTAGTCTTGTCTTGGTCCTCAGGTGCTATAATAATATGGTTCTACCTATTGTACCCATCTATAAATGAAAAATACTTCTTTCCAGACAAGGTATCTAGAACTTGGTCAATGAAAGGGAGAGGAAAGTAGTCTTTCAGAGTGGCCTTGTTGAGTTCCCAAAAATCAACACAAATTATCCATTTCCTAGTCACTTTCTTTGGAACCACTAAAAGCAGGGATACCCACTTACTGTTGGAGATGGGATAGATAAATATGACATTTAACAACTTTTGGATCTCCTCCTTGACTATATCTTTAAGTGTTGGGTTCATCCTTCTCTAGGGTTGCCTAACAGGTTTCACTTCTGCCTGGGTATATATGTGATGGATGCATGTGTTGGGGTGTATACCCTTCATGTCAGTTTATTCCCAGGAAAATGCTCTTGATTGTTCTTTAAGGATATCTACTAACTGTTTATGTTGGTCTGCATCTAGCCTGGAGTTTATATGAAAATTTTTTCCTAGACTAATATCGTAGGGCATAGTGTAAGACATGGCAGACTCATCTATCTCATAAATAAAAGATGTCTAAGAAAAAATGGATGGGTCTAATTATTCTTAAAATTCTTCCCCAAATATGTATTCAAATTGGGGAAAAGACTGTGAAAAATCCACACATGTGATAGCAGAAATAAACTGGTTTAGCACATTTTATGTTTTGTGCTCCTGAAGTGCCCATGCATGGTCACTTGGCAATATGAGTTCTTCCTAGTCTTTATTCTCGTATGGACATTCGAGCCACCATAGATTCTCCATAATAGGTTGAGCTGGAGGGTAAATGGTGAGATTTTGAATAGAGATACCATTTGAGATGGTCATTTCTCCTTCTCTACAGCCAATAAATGCATTGGCTGTGGCTAGCCAAGGTCTTCCCAAAATGACGGGATGGCCTTTGGCATGATTCTTTGAATGAATGACAAGAAAATCTACGGGGTACTCCCATGAGGCTAAAGTAACCATGACATGATCTAAAATTCCTTCAGGTATAACCCTAGTTTTATCTGCTAATTCCAAAATGGTTGGGGTAGGACGAAGAAGAGGTTGTAACTGTAATTGTTCCAAGGTAGTAGCGGTCATAACATTGATGGATGCCCCTAGGTCTATGAGAGTGTTTCCAATGGAGACCTCATTAATGGTTATGGTCATTACGAGGTTTCCTGGGTTCCCATATTTTTCTAGTTTTGGCTGATCTGATATGTATTCGAAAAGTCCTCCTATCAAGTGTATTGTAGAGGGGTCCTTTTGCTTCCTACCTTCCTTATTGATACACAATTCTTTGAATACCTTACTGTAGATTGGAATGTCTTTAATGGTCTAAAGAAGAGGAATCTTGACACAAATATTTTTCAATTCATTCAAAATGTCAAATACCGGCCGGGTGGTAGGTTTCTTGATTACCAATCAGTTTGGATAAGGAGGGACCTTCATAATTTGTGAAGGTTCATTTTGGGGAAGCTTGGGTTCTTGATTTTTCGGGATAATAACATCTTCCCACCTAGTGTCATCCATGGGTTGTTTGGTGGTTTCTTCTTCTTATTCTTCTTCCTGGATGACCAATGAAGGTCTCTTCCTATCTAGAACTTTTCCCGATCTTAGTTGAATTTCCTGTAATGGAACATGAGTAATAACATATGTCGGGAAGGCCTGCATCTGAACATTGTGAAGAGGTTGAGGGGGATTATTATTGGGATTTGGCACTGGTTGTGTCGGTAATAGTGTCAGTCTCAGGGAGCTTGCATTTTGATATTGTAGTGGTTGTTGTTGTGGCATAGGAGGTAAAGGTGGTGGAACAAAACCTGGCTGAAGATGCAGAGTGTTTGGTGGGAACTGAGGATAATGTTGGTTGGACATAGGGATAGGTGGAACTTGAGGGTTTCCTTAGTTATGTTCTCCTCTCCATCCTTGAAAGCAAGGATGTTGGTACTAAGTAGACCAGTTTTTCCAACCTTGTGAGTTCCACTGTTGTTGTTATTGATAATAGGGTGGAACTTGAGACTGTAGATCCAAGTATGTGGGTTGATTCCTAGGCTGCCATGGCCTCCTAGGTGCATAAGAATACTCCCTAGGATCTCCACTCCTATAGATAGCTAATAAATTGGGTAATGATGGACATTTTTCAATCACATGGTCTTCTATACAGAAGCCACAAACCAAAATGTTATCTAATGGGCATTCCCTTGAGGAATGATTCCTCCTACATCTTGGGTAATATATGTTGATTGCTTCATTTTCCTCCTCCTGATTCTTTTTTATTTTTAGGGTGTCCAATTGGGAACCTATTTTTCTTAAGATATATGTCCTGAAGTTCTCTAAAAGGTTCCCTATCTCTGCTCTTGTGATACCACCTGAACTAATTGGTTTTAAGTTTCTGTTGTAAGGGTCCCGAACATTCTTCCCTGTTTTGGCTCTACTCCTTGAGTAATTTTTACACATTTCACATATTTCAGCAAATGGTTTATGAGAAATGTCACCTGATTCCATTAGGTTAAGAATCTCTAGATATTCTTCGGAAATTCCCTTAAGGAAAAGAGCCCTAATTGCATCCTTTGGGAGGTTATGGTATTTTGACTTCTGGGAGATATAACCAAATATTTCCATATAGTCTTCAAGGGTCTCGTCTTCTAACTGTTGTATTTTAAAGATGTCATTACAAGACTCTTTGGTCTTGCATTAGTCTCGGTACTTCTTAAGAAAAATGTCTTTCATGGCTTCCCAACACCTGATACTGGATTCTCCCAACCCCATGAACCATCTTAATGCAGAGTCTTTGAGGGTGGCAAGAAAGAGTTTTAATTTCTAGGCATCTTGTATGTAGTTGTAGCTCCTACACAAGATGTCAAATTCAAATAGGAAAGTGTCTAGATATTCACTATTTTTACAATAAAAGGTAGGAAGTGCTGAGAGAGGAATATTCTTCATGTTGACATTTGGAGTGGTGTCTAAAATCGGAAACCTAGAGGTAGTTCTGGTTTGGTTTCCAGTTTCTTCTTCCTCCCCGTGTCTTACATTGTTATGGTCTTCCTGATCATCCATATTGGCTTGATTTCCAAAAAGAGAGTACCTAGGTGGTTTTATCTTTGAAGAAAACAAGGTTTCCCTTTGATGGAAAGGTCTTCCTACGAATTGGATATATGGGACTCTACTCGATCTAGTTGAGACTATTGGTGCCAAAGTTTTTGTGTCAGTTTGAGAGATAATTACATTGGTTGAACTACCAAACAAAAGATTCACCTGTTCAGGGTCTATGATGTCCTTAAAATTAGGGTCCCTAGTGGTGGTGTAAAAGAAAAGGTTGTATTGTTTGGTTCTATGGAATACTCGAGTGGTCTTTCCTCCTTTCCTAATATGATTGATTCCTCAATTTTTTGTTCTATAGTGCTCCCTGTGTTAGTTTCGTTAGAGACTATTTTATCTCTTTGAGTTGAGATAGCTTCTGTTTTTCGGTGTCAGTCTGTGGATTTTATAAGAGGAACGTTCCTTCCCCCAAAGAGATCAGAAGGAACCTTGGTTGAAAGGTATGATTTTGATTTAATGTATCTACCTTGTGGGTCTCTAGGCCTATTCATGAAAGAAAGCAAAAAGAAAAATAAAAAGCTATCATTTGGTTTCTAGGTCTATTCATGAAAGTAAACAAAAACAAAAAGAAAAACTACCATTGGGTTTGGGGGAACTTGCTATAACAGATGCGCAGGTTCTTACCTCTCGTCTTAAAGCTCCCTCGCCACCAATCTAATGCTAAGGTCTAAGAATGATCTATTTCCTAACTACTTCTTACCTTGAGACAACTCCCCGACAGCAGTGCCAAAAATCACAGGTGTTATATATGCACTAAAAACATAGTAAAAACCCTCAATTAAATTGTCAACCTGGGGTAAGTAAACTTAGAGTTGTAGCAAAATATATGCCAAAGGTAGAAGGGCTAGTACGAGTATAGTCTAAGTAACTAAGGTAGCTATTTAAGGCTAATCTACTCAAGCAAAGATATCTAATGAGAAAACCCTACTAAGCAAATTGAAACTATGTAATCTAAGTACTTTTGGGCCAAGGATCGATGGATAGTTCTAAGAAAACAAGCAAAAACCCTACTTGAAGCAAACTAGTTCATAACAATAAACAAAAGCAACTATTTAAGCATAATAATGAGCAACTAACAAAAGAAAACTATTTTAACTTGCCAACCTACATTCGATGAGTAACTACCCTATGAAAGCAAATAAATAAACAAGCAAGCAAATACACCTAACTAACCTACTAAAGCAAGTAATCAAGTAAGCAAAGACAACTATCTAACCTACTAACGAAATAGACAAGTAAGCAAAGACAACTAACTAACCTACTAAAGAAAATAGACAAGTAAGCAAAGACAACTAACTACTGCAAGCAACCAAATTAAAACTTCCCATTGAACAACTATCCAGACGAAGAGGCAAGTGGAATAAATTCTTAATTCAAAACTATTTCCAATTCATGAAAGGAAATCTATTTAATTGAAAGCAAGAAGAACCAACAACTAACCTTTAATCTATGATAAAAAACTACTCTCTAATCTATGAAAGAAAAATACTATCTATCCTATAGCAGCAATTAAACTATCTTTTAAACTAGGAAAGAAAGAAACTATCTCTTCTGATCTACAAAAGCAAGAAACTATATTTTATGATCTATGAAAACATGAAACTATCTTTTAACCTATGAAAACATGAAAACTATCTTTTAACCTATGAAAATTCAAATATAATGCTGGTCGTTGTGTGAATGTCTTCGGTGTCGGATGATATCTTGATGGCACTTGACAACAAAGGACAATTCAAGTGGTATAAGCTCAATACTAATCTCAATGGCAAAGTGAAAGGTATGGATTAAACAATCCAATGAGAGTTTAGCCATGACAAAAACAATGTTAGATACCCTGCATATTCATATATGAACCATCAACAACATAAATAGATCATCATTATACTTCTACACTACATAAGAAAAATTCATATCTAAACTCAACTAATAACTAAAAAATGCAATTGCAATCTAACTCTAGGAAAGAAATTACGTAAAATGAAACTATGCTATATCTATTCTAACAATTCAAGCTACAATAAAGAAATGCTTAAAAGCAGAAATTAAAACATGACATTAAAAAGTAAACTAACAACTACATTAATCAACAACTAGCTAAGCCAATTCTACACAAAAATGAAATGAGCAAGCTATGATTAAAAACTAAAATTGATCCTATCCATCCATCAAATCCTTGTCGAAGAAAGCTCAAATAAAAACTATGTTCTATTCTAATTAAAACTCTATTTTAAACTTGATTCTAAAATCATAAATAAAGATGTTATCTAATATCTAATCACACATGGGGTTAGTCTAGGGGTTTGCAAATCCATTCCTAACTACAAGATTAATGCATGCTAACACAATTCATTATACTAACCTGCAAAAGAGAGTCAAAACATTTAAATTGCAACAACAAACTAATTAACATAGTAAAAATGCATGTACAAAAAAATAAAGAGAACAACTAAACTATGAAATACATAAACAAACACAAAGATAGTTACCAAACTGTTGGTGGCCCCCCCAACAAGTCATGGTCACTTTCTAAAATCACACCACATGCTCAGCAAGATGAATTCACCATAAAAACTCAAAAACATAGTTCTTGTATAATATAGCAATGTAAAATGGAAAAACAGAGTAAAAACGTATTTCTAGCTATCACACTAATGCTTCTGCTACTTAACTTATGTCTGACCACCTCGGTGTTATTTATAATGTTTATAGAGCAAGTAGTCGACCACAAGAGGGTCGAGCCACTTCTAAATTCGGCAATTTGCATTAAATGATGCCCTAACTGATAAAACAAAGCGAGCCAATAATCTCCCTCTTGAACAACTGAAACTGAGTTGTCTGGAGCATAGTAGCTAGAGGGGGCAAGCATGAACAAAACCCATGTTCCCTATTCACCCATCACTGGCTGCCAATACTATAACCGCCAAGTTGCTCTTCATTTTTGTGCAAAACGCAGTGTCGGATTGAGTACCGGAATGAGTACTAGAATGAGTGCTGAAAGCAAAAACGTAGTGCATTTTCACCCTGTAACATTAAAAAACATGAATCAAATCCTTGGAAGTGTAAAAACATGATGAATTATACTCGATACAATCATTAAACATGAATCATACATACCTTATGTCGATCATACCGTTTTATCATAAAATTCTTCAAAAATCTCCTTCAAAAGATGAAAAACACATATGTACATGTGGCAAAAGTGTATAATAACCGTCATAAAAGTGATCATCTCTCGGGCCCAACAACCCCTATTGATATCTTCATTATCCAATGCTCTATCGATGCTTATGGTGGTTTTGATGTTGTCGGTTGTGACTTGGTCATATTTGTTGTTCTATCTGTCTATTCTTCTTCTATCATTATGTCTGGTGCTATCCTAGTTGATTAAAAAATCTAGCACAATGTAGCTATATGTTCTTGCACATTCATGAGAATTTCCTCTTGTTTCTGTGCAACTCGCATAAATGATTCTCCAATTATTTCTTTGACCTAATCACCAATTTTCTCTAAGTTATCCTTCGTTAAGTCTTGGATAACAGCTTCCTTTGAGGCTTTCCTCTTTTTGTGCTTATGCACGGATCTCTCCTTCAGATGTTATTTTCTCTTCTCTCCAGTGGATGATGTTGTTTGAGTGTCTCCTACACCATTACCTTGGTATTCTTCTTCCCGATATTCTTCTTGATCCTTCTCTGGTTGTTTTGTATCCTTCTCTAGTTGTTTCGTATCCTTCTGTGATGTTTATGTCACTAGAGTTTTCCACTCTGCTTCCCAGTCATTTACAATCCGGTTGATGTCCTATTCTATCAACCTATAGTTAGTCAGCAACCATTGCTGATTTGGATCCCTCTTTTCTTGAACATACATATGGTGCATCCTTCCTTGAATCATGTGATATCTTTGTATGCTTCAACTATCTATGGTAGAATGCACGATGTTTCCTTAATATATTGTTGGATTGTCTCCTTATAAATGTAGAAATTTATGGTGTTGTCCATATGTATGTTATTGTGCATAGTATGCCGCAATGAAACATATCTTTCTACCAGGTACAATTTTTTCATACTTTCCATAAAGTACATTTCTTTTGGCTCCCTCCAAGAAACCAAAGCAATCAAAATTAATAACCATGCATAATGGAACTCTATTCCTTTCTTTTGTGCTTCCCTACTGTCAATTAAGAACTGGTTCACCAAAAATGTCATCCAGTTCATCATCACTCCTACTGTGATCCATATTTATGAGAGGATTGAAATTAACAACATACTGAATACAATAACATAGAGATACAGAGAAAAACAAGTATCCAATGAACAATAACTTCTATTGAATAAAGAAAATAGGTTGAAACTATAAAACTACAGAACTGAAAACAACTTGCTCGAATGGTGGAAGTTATCCTTGAGAAGAGATACGGCTTCTATGCGCATTCATATGAGAAGAATGATTACAATGATGCTCCATAGGCCTTTTTAACATTACTCATGAATTCGAAAACACTATACATCGACAAACCTAACCCTAGGAGATGAAATGCCAAAAGTTATGTGGGCCCCAATGGGTAAGTTGGTAACTCAACTTCCCAGGGTCATAACTTTTGCATACGACCTCAGTTTTAGGCATGTGATAGCATGTTGGAAAGGTATTTTCAAGAAATACACATTGTGTTGTTAAACTTCGATGTTGTCTTAAGTATGCCTATGGCAAGACAAAAAAACATTGTTTAGGGCCCCAAAATGGCCCTGGAAGTACAAAAAGATGCACTGACATGAAAACTTCCAAAATAATCCAGTTGGAATAGGTGGGTGGCCACCAATATCCACTTGGATTCTTTGTATGGATTCAATATAGCCTCAGAAGTGCATAACCCACAATTACAAAGAAATGTCTTCATTATAGAGAAACGTGCTAAACTAAAAGTTGTCAAGAGGAGCCAGTTGGAATAGGTGGGTGGCCACCAATATCCACCTAGATCAGTCCTCCCCCATTAGAAGAAATGGTCTCCATTACGTTGAGTGCCCCCATTAGGTGAGGAATTTTTTGTTGAATTTGGCCCTAAGTGAGCCACTTGCCTTGGTGTAGGAGATTCCCTTCCTTGACAACCCGATAAAGTTGGATCCTCTGATGGCGAGTGCCCTTGACTTGTGTGTCCACTATCTGATTAGTGGATGCTTGTTCCATGCAGTCCGGGTTGAGTTATGTTGGTGTCAACTATTTTTCGATCTCCGAGGTGTCCAATAATGGTGGAAAATATGGTCGAAGGAGGTCCACATTGAACACTAGGAGCAAGCCAAGGAAGGGGGGAGTGTTGAGCTCAAAAGCATTGTCACCCATAGCCTTGGTGATAGTGTAAGGCCCATAGAAAAGTGGATGGAGCTTCTGATGGGGCCCTGCAAGGAGATCTTTCTGAAAATGTAACAAGACCTTGTCTCCCACTTGAAACTTATGCAATACCCAATGTTGATCGTGTCATTTCTTGTACTTAGCATTGTATTTTTGAAAAATCTCATGGACCTGTTGGCAGATGTGTTGAATCTGCTCAATGAATTTGGTGGCTTTTTCATCCTTAGACTGAATACACAAGCTTAAAGGGAATAGGCCAAGTATATTGATGAGAACTTTAAAAAGATACTTACAATCATGGATGATGTTGCAACAACTTCTCCAAGTCCTCCTCGTCCAACCCTTGCACGATGCTCCCAAGATTATAAGTTTGATATCCAAAATCTTCCTCCTCTTCTCCATGGAAATACCTCATTATATTGGATTTGGAGGCTTAACCACTATGGAGAAGATCACTCATTAGATCCACTAAAATGGGATCTCCAAGATTTTTAGGGAGAAAATATATCTTCAAGGATTTTAGGGAGAAAATATCTCTTCAAGGCTTTTAGGGAGAAAATATCTCTAAAAGATTTTAAGGAGGAAATATCTCTCAAGATCCACCAAATGAGGATTTAGGTTTGAGAAAATATGTCAACCATCCATGAGATTCTCAACCTCTCCTTGAAAATAGGAAACTAAATGTGAGGTGGATTCTCACACTAAATTAATTTCCTTTTTATGAATATTAATAAATAATTCATGTGCACATAGTATTTGGGCCTTCATATAATATATTTCTCCTCCACATTGACTAGGGATTGTAACAAATTTTCTTTTATGGTGTCATTGTATGTGACACTTTCATGACACTTGCAACACTTAGAGTGAGGTACTTAAGTGTGGCATTTTGGTGTGTAACATATTTCCCCCTAAAGTGTGAGTTCAGAAGAGAAATTGATGGTTGAAACACTTTACAATTCTTCAATTCAAGAGTGTGGATTTGGAGAACCTGGAAGAAAATGCAAAAAACCATCAAACAATATTTATATATGTCCATTTTTGAGGTAGAAATACCTATGCTTAGAATACTACATGACTCAAAGCACAGCCGCCGATCAATACACTACATATACATGAAAAATATTGACTAAGGATATGACCACCAAAGATACAATGTGGATCCATACCTCTATGACATGAACTGATCATAGCCACGAAAAATACGGAGTGGAGCTATTAGATGATAAAAGATAGGCACAGACCAACATGATGTGGATCTATGTGACAATATATATATATATATATATATATATATATTAACATGCTCAAATGATCTCCTTAGCAACTTGGGAAAAATAGATAACATAGTGAACACTCAACCCAGGGTCTTCGTCCCAATCCTGATGTGGTACAAATCTAGTCATGTGAATAGATGATTTGATGTCGAACATGGTAGAAACCACTTGATTATCAATCATTGAGGTAAATAATTAACACGTGCGAGGGAAATCACCAATTATGTCAATGAATCCCAAGGTACCCTAGTATATTCCAGTGAATATGAATAAATGAGATGAGGTTGAGCATTCGTGGAATCATCCGATTAGAGGTGAATGATGTAAACCTATTGTTGGAAGTGAGGAGACCTACCATTGAGGCATGCAAGCCCCAAGGTAATAACTAGTTTTTATGTCTAATTCCCAAATAGTGTGTTGAAGTCAACAAGAAAAGACTGGTCGAAGGAGGGCCTTGATGTATCCCCAATCATCGACATGAAACTGACATGGGAAAGTGATGTAAGTTGGTGAATCGAATGAGTATGGACTAAAACGGGAAATGGAAACTGAAATATTGTAGATGGATGGTTTGAAGTGAAAATTCCCTTGAACATGATGAGGCATTACAACTGACTTGGCAACATTGACTCGACAAGTACCAAAAATGTGATGTGACGGAAATAAGAGCACTCTTCAACTAGATGAAAAATTATGGCGAAACATGGAATTGGCATGACTTAGAGACAAGAGAATTACCCAACTGTAAGATGATATGCAAACAAGTGCCATGTTTAAGGGTGACAATAGCTTCCATAAAGGATTCTCAAATACTTGACCCACTTCCTTCAATTTTTCCCCCACCTAGATAGATGAGTACCTCTTTTTCATTTAACAAGCTCGAGGAGGGTAACACATGCTCAATATAACTCACCTTCAGTAAGTTCCTCTTCCTTTATTTAATGAACTGGAAGAAGTAAGGATTTGTTCCCATATGGGTCCTTCAATGTGTAGTTTAGCAAGTCCAGAGAAGGAAAAATTGGTGATTTTTCATGTTTAGAGAGTTTGAAAAGAACTAAAAGGCGACTCTAGGGTTGTCCTTTTTCGTGATGTTTAGTCTCCAAGGTCCAAAAAAGTATAAAATGATAAGACGTAGAACTCTTATAATCATGCTTAATTAGAGTGTTCCTTTTTTGTAATTAGTCTCACAAGGCCAAAAAAGAGATAAACTATCACCTGAAAGACACCCTTTCAAACCTTTTAATGAGTGTGAAAGGAAGCAATATCACTCAGCAATATTTTCATGTTTAGAGTGTCTGAAAAGATATTAAAGGTGACTCTAGGGTTGTCCTTTTTGGTAATTTTTAGTCCTCAAGGTCCAAAAAATATATAAACTATTACTTGGAAAATTCTCTTTCGAACCTTTTAACGAGTGTGAAAGGAAGCAATATCACTCGATAATATTTTCATGTTTAGAGAGTCTGAAAAGAGCTTAAAGAAGACTCCAGAGGTTTCCTTTTCCATATAATATTTACGAGTCCAAAAAACTGATAAAATTATACTCAGTCACATTCTCACGTATTTACAAGCACGACAAAGTACAAAGAATAAGCCCAGTAACTTATTATCATGCATTTATGAGAACGAGAAAGAAAAAACACTAAGATCGTTCTAGAAGAAGACCATTACATTACGATGGTAATGACCTTCGAAGGAGGATCACTCCTAGCATCGTGTCTCTCTAGAGGTATTTTTCCCCCAGCTTCTTTGGTAGAATATGGTAGTTTTTCTCTATCATGATGTCCATAGGCTGGAGATCTTCCCCCAAAGAATCATTTCCTCTAGCGACTCTTCTTCTTTCCTCGTTTAGGTTTCTGGTTACTAATGGAAACATTTTTACTAGGCAGAGGAAAAGAAGGTCCAAGTACTCGCTTCAGAGTGAGAATCGAGCATAAAGGAGGGGGGTCTGTTTCATTTTTTAATGAGCTTGATAGAGATAATGAACTATGCTCATCGAGACCAGGTATTGCCAATGTATGAGATGAATCAGAGGATTTTCGTACTTGAGTCGAAATAATTTTTAAGGTGGAAACCTATGTCATGGGAGGAGCAAGAAAAGGAAAAACCCCCATGAGTGAGAAATCCTTGAGAAGACCTACACCTACACTCTCAAAATTATTTTGTCCTAGAAAAGGGACATTATTTGTGGTGACATTGTTGAGATCTAGAGTTGTATACTCAAGTTGGTCAACAGTGATAATCTTTCCTTGGTGGGGAAATCATAAGATATGAAACATCGAAGATGCGATGGTAGTCATTGCATAGAACTGACTATGTCAAAGTAAAAAATTATAATCCAAGGGCACATTGACTACTTCGATATCAACCAAAATAGTCTTACCCTTCAAAGTCACAGTGGAATATTGAAAGAGTCTGTGAGGCTGGAAACCATTTCCATCAAATTATTTCAGGGTGGATAAGTTTGGGAGAACCAAGGAATTTCCAATAAGGAAAATACATGACACAAGACGAGGCTCCCTCATCCAAAATAGTACAATGGATGTTCTTCCCACAAAAAAAAACTTGAATTTGGAATGATAAGTGGTGGGAGACTCTCTCCTTAAAATAATCTAGGTTAAACATAATCAGGTTCGACTCCTCAAGATCCATGGCTCCAATGGCTGACAACAAGGTTCTAAGTTGACTAGGATAGTGTTGTAGAACTTCGAGGGTATACATAGCACAAGGAACTTGTGCAAAATGTTCAATGATGTTGTAGTTTTAGGCAGTGTGGGAATTTGTATTAAATGTCTCTTTTCAAATTACACTTTTAGGTGGGCACAATGCCACGTCAGAAATTGTCTTCTCAATCTAAACAGGATTGGAAGATGGAGGAGGACTAGAGTTAGAAAGTTGGTCAACAAATTCCCTTTAGTTTGATCACCTGGAGGGGTGTCATAGGTATTTTCATGAGTTGTGACATTAACCATCTTAAACATGTAAACCTCAGAGGCACTTCTGGAAGCATCCCCGTGGTGGGAATGAATTGGGCACCTCCTTGCGGAGGGATAGGGTTTTGTGCAACCAAATGTTGTTGCTGAACCAGTTGGGAGGTACCCTTCAGATATTTGGTGACATCCTCACGATGAGGGAAGTCTTTCATGTAGTGGTCTTCCTCACAAATCATACAAGGAAATTTAAGTTTCCTTGTCAGTTGATTATCAACAGACTTAGGATTATCCTACTCGTTAGAAGGTTTCTTGGATTTTCCCTTGTTTTTATTCTTATCTCCTGGTTGCAGAGATGAAGTGAATTGGACCACATTCACCTTGAAGGTTTGAGAAGGAGAAAAAGTAGTTGTGGTGTTTGGAATGGTTTTGGAGCAGGTCTTGATAGATCATTCAATAGACGAGGAGCATCAGGGATCAGATCGTAAAGTGTGCTAGACTAGGAGTAAACCAAGGAAAAATAGTGTGCACAGCTGATAGCTTGCTCCTCAATAACTTTGTTTCCCATAGAAACATCTTGGGCGATGGGAGGCAAGAGAGATGTTGTAAACCAATCTATGAGGAATTGGTCTGGAATTGGAGCTTTAATCAACCGTCTTTGTAGTCTCCACTCATGAATATGATCAGAGATGTGGGTAGAAGAGGATTGTCGGAGAGAGGTCAAAATTTCTGTACCGATATTGTATCGTATAGGAAACTGAAAATGCATCAGGAAATCCATGGAAAGAGAGTTAAATTCAACAAAAGAGTTACACGACAGTTCAATGTACCATTTTGTTGTCGCACTTGTAAGTGTTCTCTGAAAAAGTCTAAGAATAATGGAATCATCCATTAGAGAGTTGGAAGAACACCATAAGTGGAAAGTCATAACATGATTGTTAGGATCCTCCCTAGGGTTTGCATCAAATTTTGGAATGTCGAACAGTAATTTGGTAGGGATGGTGGGCCAAAGCGGGGTATGAAGGACGGGATTGTTTGTTAAACACGATAGATATGGAAGAGCTAATGTATCCAAGAAGGGTAGTTTTCAGTTAGTTTGTTGATACTGATGATAACCATATTGCATAGGAACACCAATAGGATTGTATCCAGGTTGTGGCGAGGTGACAAAACTAGATGGTCCTCCCATATAAGTTGGTTGTCCACCTATGTAAGGTGGTTTTTGTGCTTTTCCACCCATGTACTGTGATTGAACAGATGGACCTCCTACGTACTACAATGGACCTGTTGGTCCCCCTATGTATGGCGGTGGAAGGGACTGTTGCATTTGAATTGTTGGGTTTACATATTGATAGGGCATAGTTCCTTGTGGAGGAATGCTCGCTGTATTGGGTTGAGTCAACAAAGGGTTCACAACTCCTCTATATGGATGTCTAGGATACAGACCAGTGGTAGTATGGATAGAAGGACTTGTAGAAGTGGTTTTCCCCCATGTTGGTTTATGTTGCAACCATGTAGGTTTCCCCCTAGTGAAATTTTTCCTTGCAACTGAAGGTTTCCCCCCAGTTGAATGTTGGCCTCCCATTTAAGAATAACCTCCAATATAGGGAGTAATAATTTGTGATGTGTGAGGTGGAGTTTGAGTAGCTTTTGTAACCGTGGTTGTGTAAATGACTTTACTGTTGGCCATTTGACCTATGGGATGACCAAGTAAAGAACTTGGTGTGTGCATGTGTGGAAAAAATGAAGTGGGAATATTACATGACTCCTGTGCAAGAGGAGATGAATGTGTATGTGGTTGAGTTAGTGTCACCTAGGTCACCAATGTTTCTGGTAAAGAATAAGAACCAACAGTATCAACTACGGGAGTTGTGGAAAAAGATGAATTCCCAAGTCCTTCAGGAAAACAAAAAATCGGTGGGTTCATGCCAAAGGATAGTGTAGTGGTTCAACTGGGTGGTAAATACTAAGAAGAGAAGGAATCAATGTATCTCATGGATGGTGGATCAAATAGTGGTTGGATAAGTGGATCAGTAAATGGAGGATTCACAAAATATTCCAATCTTTCTACGAAGGTTGGGACCGTCTCTTCAACGTGATGGCCACTTCCAGAAGCAATGCTCCCAGTTTCAGAAGTGTGATCTGTGATCGTTGCTTTGTAAGAAATATTATGTTGTGGTTCCTGAGTGTCAAATACCATACCTTGTATACTGTGAAAATTCTAATCCTAAGGCTGACTATGCAAAACAAAGAAACACACTCCTATGAAAACTAAAAATAATCAACCAAGCAAGCATAGATTTAAGGATATTCTGAAGACGGGATATCAAGCCACCAGTGAATAAGTGAGAATAAGTTACCCTGACCTCCACATAACATCCCTTCTTGGTGCAAGAAGACCTTGCTTTCATGGGATCACCCTCCAAGGGTACTAAGAGTGTGATACGACATCTTCCCTAGGTATCGTTGGAATCTCCCCACAGTCACCTCTATAGGTACCTAGGAAAGGCTACTAAGTTTAACAACTCGCATTCAGCCTCCAGTGGGTACATTCAACAGTCGGAATCGAACGTATGGGCAGGATATCAATGTCCGAAGATCTGCAAGAGAACTAAAGACAAGTGGACCGGTAGGACTCCATACGACCCTGAACGGATTCAGAGTTCACAAAGCACATAGACCAAATGAAACCAGTTGTTTCTAAAGAACAACCACCAATATATGATCTTTCTACTACAATTGGTTAAGATTTGGAGGGGTAATATCCGCTACTCTCCTACACATGACCTTGTGTTTATCCCCTGTGTGAGAGGGGGTTCCTAGATATGCTTTTATGAAAGTTGGATTTATACACTCTTTATTTTTCTACAACATCTTTAGTAGTCTTGGACAATTTACTCACGTCGGCTAGTCCAAAGATCCTAATCCTAAGCTATTGTTTGTGTGCTATAAACAAAAAATATTCTAGTTGATTTAATTAGCACATGGTTAATTTTAATGGATTTTAACTCAAACGGTTCACGGAGATGAAACTACTGATGTGTAAGAGACTCAAGTCCAAAAGAATGATATGAAGTTCTTTCTTTCGATGAATTCTATGTATGGGAAGGAGAAGAGTTATATTCTTCTTAACACAATAAAGCACTCAAAACAATTCCACTTTCAATTTTTGGGATCAATATGATGCCAAACGTCCAAGAAAATGTTTCTGAAAACTGAAATGCACATGAAAAGCTAGCTCTTTTTCCAAACATAAATCAAAGCAAAGTTCCTAATGAATGCAAAATTTATTCGTTTGATTAACTATGCAAGGATATATGAAAAATTTTCACTTCTTAACTTTCAGATGAAAGACATATAAGTTTCATACAAAGAACTATGAGGAAAAATCAATCAAACAAAGTGCACTTAAAGTGATGAGAACTAAAAGAATCAAGTAGGAGATAACTTTTGCAATTGATAACTCAATCAAGGATTCAACAATTGACAAGCATTCAAGGAAAACAAGAAGTTTCAGAGAAGAATCCAAAAAATGACAGGGAGAAAGAGAAATCACTCAAATGTCTTGACAAAACAAGAAGCAAGAAAGAGCAATCCAAGCTTGGTTGTGGTAAGCATAAAGTCTCCAATCATTCAAAGAGGAAAGATTTAAAAAGTAACTTAAGACCAAAAAAACTTTGCATACCTTTTCAATAAGTTAGATAAATAGAAACTTCGCAAGACTCAAACCAAACCAAGAAAAACAAGGTGAATCAATATCACAATTTGGAAAAGGTTGCAAGCTCAAACAAGACAAAAAAAGAAGTGATAAGAACCAAATCCTCAACCCAAACAAAGTCACAAAAAAAATTACAGACTCTGGACAAAATACCACCAACAAAGGGCTGAGAAAAACATGGAAAAAACCCCTAGATCTTCCCAAAACCAGAGAGAAGTGCTCCCTAAAACAAAGAGACAAATCTATATATCTCTCCCTAAGAGACCAAAGTGGAGCATTATTCAGATAACCAACTCTTTGATAGCCACTCTGGGGGAGCGCTAGTCCTACATATTCTTTAAAATGAGTTTAAAAAAGAAAACAATCAATAGAGATTGGCTTGGTAACTATGACTACTTCTTGATGAAGCAAAGGGAAGAGGGGAGGCTCAGAAACATTTAATCAAACAAGATCAAACAAAGAAAAGGTTCAGATGATCCAAGGAAATACAAGTCAATTTCCTTCCCCATTGGAGTCACCAATTTCTGTTATGGAATAATTCCCCTTCAGATAGGTGAATTATCCCTTAGATTCTAGACCCCTAATACCAAGACAGAAAACAAAAATGGACACTAAATTCCCTTTGAATTTAGTTTAACTAATCAGAAAGAGAAAGAGATGGAAGAAAGTGTGATGCACCTTATTCCATAGTTTTTCCTCACTACTCCCAATCTGAGCTTGATATCCAAACTCTTCAACACAACTTGATACCTATAATACAATGGAAAATAAAGAGAGACAAAGAATTTCCTACTCTATGAGATTATATTAAATAAATTCATCTACCAAGATCGACAAGAACATGGAAGAATACACAAAATTGAAGGGAATAGGACAAGTATATTGATGAGAACTCTAAAGAGATACTTACAATCATGGATGATGTTGCAGTAGCTTCTCCAAGTCCTCCTCATCCAGCCCTTGAATGATGCTCCCAAGATCATAATTTTGATATCCAAAATCTTCCTCCTCTTCTCCATGGAAAGCCCTCATTATATAGGATTTGGAGGCTTAACCACTGTGGAGAAGATCACTCATTAGATCCACTAAAATGGGATCTCCAATATTTTTAGGGAGAAAATATCTCTTCAAGGATTTTAGGGAGAAAATATCTCTCAAGAATTTTAAGGAGGAAATATCTCTCAAGATCCACCAAATTAGTATTTTGGTTTGAGAAAATACCTCAACCATCCATGAGGTTCTCAACCTCTCCTTGAAAATAGGAAACTAAATGTGAGGTGGATTCTCACACTAAATTAATTTCCTTTTTATGAATATTAATAAATAATTCATGTGTACATAGTATTTAGACCTTCATATAATATATTTCGCCTCCACATTGACTAGGGATTGTGACAAATGTTATTTAATGGTGTCAATGTATGTGATACTTTCATGACACTTGCGACACTTAGGGTGAGGTAATTAAGTGTGTAATTTTTGTGTGTAACATAGGGAATAACCTCATCCCATGTACTTGGATGCTTATATTTATACATGCACAGGATGTGCACAATCATCCAATTAACGACCTTTGTTTGGCCATCGTTTTGAGGGTGGAAGGCAGTGGATTTAGTGAGCTTGGTTTCCAACAGTGACCAGAGACTTGGCCAAAATGTGATGAGGAACATATTGTCCTGATATGAGATGTTGGTCTATGGTATCCCAAAATGTACCCACACTCGTTCAAAGAAGAGATTTGGAGTATCTACTGATGTGATGCTCTTCTTACAGGCTATGAGAATGGCCATCTTCAAAAACCGATCAACCATCATAAACACACAATCACTTCCTTTCTTGGTGGACGAAAGGGCAGAGATGTAATCCATCGATATGGATTCCCAAGGCCTCTCGAGAGTAGGAAGAGGGGTGTATAATCCTTTCTTCTTTATGGCTGGCTTGCCAATGGCACAGGAAGTGAAAGATATAATATACTTGTTGATGTCCTAACGAAGTTTTAGCCAAAAAAAAAATGTTTTTTTAGAATGGCCACAATTTTATCCACACCAAAATGTCTTTCCATCCGAATGTAGTGAGCCTCCAAAATCAACTTTGCACACTTTCTTGTGGAAACACAGAGGTGGACCAGATGGCATAACAATCCATCCTGAATGCAAAAATTAGTGACATTCACGCCTATACCCAAGAGATGATAGGTGGTGGTGAAGTCAGGATCTCATTGATAAAGTTGGGGCCACTCAAATGCCTCATTCCCACGTGAATGGAGCATGGTGGTGAGTGTAGCAATGGGAGGTCGATTAAGGCAATAAGATACATGATTTTTGCTCCCTGTCTTATACATGATGTTGATATGGAATTTTTACAGGTATGTGAACCACTTTTGATGGTGGTCGTTATGCAAATTTCCCTGTGTCTGTATGAACTGCAGAGGCTTGTGATCAGTGTGGATGATTGTCTCCTTTCCCAGAATGTAATTTTTCCATTGATGGAAATCTTGCACAATGGAATACATTTCCTTTTCATAGGTGGGGTATTTTCAGACAGTATCTGAGAGTGTCTCACTATGGTATGCTACTATATGACCTTGCTGAGTGAGAACTATGCCTACAACATAGTCAAATGCATCAGTCTCAATATAGAACGATTGTTGCAGATCAGGTAAGGAGATTATTGGAATTGAGAACAAATGATGCTTCAGAGCATCAAAATATCATTGTTGTGCCTTCCCCCATGCAAAATTTTCCCTTCCACCACCCTTAGTCACTTGGTTGAGGGCCTATGAAATCTGAGAGAATCCCAACATGAACCATCGGTAGAAATTGGCAAGTCCCAAGAAGTTCTGAAGCTCGGTTAGTGTGGTCGGGGCTGGCCAGTCATGGATGACTTGTATCTTATATGGATCCACATGTACCCCATGCTCATCAACAATGAATCCCAAGTATTGGACCATGTTCATGCCAAAGGAGATTTTTTCCAAGTTAGCATATAACTTGTGTTTCTGTAGAGTGCTCAAAACCTATTGAATATGTTGCATGTGCTCCTCCCAAGTTTTGCTAAAGATGAGTATGTCATCCATATACACCACCAAAAAATATTTGGTGAAGGGTCTCAATACATCATCCATCAACCTCATGAAATTTGTTGGTGCATTTTTTAAGCCAAAGGGCATGACTAGCCATTCAAAGAGACCTTCTTTAGATTTGAATGTTGTCTTCCATACATCAGTTGGTTCAAGGGGAACCTGGTGGTAACTAGACTTTAGGTCAATCTTGCTGAAGAAATTTTCCCTCTTGAGTTGGTTAAGAAGGTCATAAATTAAGGGAATTGGGTACCAGTTCCTAACTATGATTTTGTTTAGTGCTCTATAGTCAATGTAGAGCCACCATGTCCCATCTTTCTTCTGCACCAGTACAATCAGGATTTTGCAAGGGGAGGGGTTGGGTTTGATATTCCACTTTTGAAGCATATCTTGGATCTGATGCTTGATTTTGTCATTTCCCATCAGCGAGTGAAAATATACTGTTCCATTAGGTAGAGGTGCATTGGGGGTTAGATCAATTAGATTCTTGACTTGGCAGTACATCGATACCTTGGTGGGTGAGGAGAATATGTCTTTGTACTCTTCCATGATCCCGTCCACTTGATTTTGTTGGAAAGAGAGGCTCTGTGTATAGGTCATGAATGTGGCTATGACCATCTACTTACTATGCACACAGATAACAAAGAAGACGTACTTCTCAGTCTGTGAAATGACCTTACTGCATTTCTTAGCAGAGATTAAAGAAATAGCGGTAGGCGGCGCTACCTTTGGTATCCTATACAATTTTCTACCCAAAGTAATAATAAAATTGTGGGGTCTATACTCATACACAACATGTCACTTCCACAAATATGGTTTCCCTAAAATAACATCACAAACTTCAAGGGGAGAAATATCACACAATACCTCATCTTTGAAGGGCTTGTTGCTGTAGGGAAGACAACACTATTGGCTAACATGAAGATCTCTTCCTTGGCGAAGCCAGCCGATGTTGTAGGGATGTGGGTGCGGTGTCATCGGAAGGTCCAACCGCTTGAAAACCTATACTGATATCAGGCTCTTCTGAATTTTGTTATCGACAATGAAATGAAGTGGAGCCCCCTTTACCCACATATGTGAGTGAAAGAGGCATTCCCCTTCCTCTAGTTCTTTTGGTTTGCTTGGATGGAATTTGGTGGTAGAGACAATGGCACTAGATTCAACATCAATAATCCACTTCCCTCCTTTTGTATTTGATTCAGATTCAGAATCTTCCTCTAACTCATAATCTTTCATCTTCGCCACTAGTGACTGCTTAGTGTGACATTCTTCAGTGTTGTTCCAATGGATTTTATGGTATTCACACCACTTTCCTGTGTCCTTCTTCAACTTCTCATTAACATTCTTTGGTTGCAGCTTGGACTAGTTGTCATTAGAGTGGCCATATTTTCTCTATCCCTTATTTTTTGGGTTGGGGACACCTTTTCCCTGCTTCAACTATGAGGAGTTTGAAGATCCAAAATATCGCCTCTTCTGCTTAAAGTTTTGCTCAATATTGACAACATATCTATAAGTTACACCTAATGATGTGATTTCTAGAAACTCCATTTCCATTTGAATGTATCTATGAAGACAACCATGTTATTTGAGCACCAAATTTCATTTAGAGTCTTTGATACCCAATTTGGTGCACATTGTATGGAAAATATTGGTGAAATATGGTACTATCTAGTCCCTTTCTTGACGCAGCGTGGTCCATATTGTGTACTAGTCCTCATAGATTCCAACATGGTAGTACTATTCTTTAATGGAATCCCTAAAGCAATCCCATGTGGGAGCAGCCAAAAATATTGCAGATTCCTATGTGGACCTTTTCTCGGAGTAAGTATCCCACCAGTCTTTAACATGGGTGACATCCTTGAGGAGTGCAAAAGTAATATTTTCCCTATCGAAAAATTGTGGACCGAAAAATACCCTTCGATAAAATTCAACCATTTATCTATAGAATTTTCATATAGCAGTCCTTCAAATAATGGAATATAAAAATTTACTTGTACCTTGAAGGGGGTTGCATGGCTTCATTATGAAAATGTGTCTCCTATAGGCAGTCATCGAAGGATCTATGAAAAGTTGTCCATCATTTCGTTCCTTTTTCGCACAAGGGATTCCTTGAGAAAAAATTTAAAAGGATATCCTACTCCATCATCTGTATTCTTTACCCCCATGAGATTTTTCAGGCTCCGTGTGACTGATCTTGAAAAGGCTCGACTGGTTCGAGTCCAAACTTCTTGTACCCATCTCTTGTCGAGAACATGCATGAAGAAAAATAAATGAAGAGAAGATCACTCTGATACCACTGATCCAATTTTATGAGCAAAAATAAATGAATAATATATTGAATAAAATAACACAGAGATACGAAGAACAACAACATATATCCAGTGAACAATAACTTCTATTGAATAAAGAAAATAGGTTGAAACTATAAAACTGTATAATTTAAAACAACTTGCTCAAATGGTGGTAGCTATCTCAGAGAAGAGATGTGGCTACTACGCACATTTTTTTGAGAAGAATGATAACAATGAGGCTCCAAAGTAATTTTTGACATTATTCATGAATTCCAAAACCCTAGGAGATGAAACGTCAAAAGTTATGTAGGCCCCGATGGGTAAGTTGGTACCTCAACTTCCCAGGGTCATAACTTTTTCATATGAACTCTGTTTTCAGCATGTGATATCTCGTTGGAAAGGTATTTTTGATAAATACACATTATGTTGTCAAAATCTAACTTTTTTAAAATTTTGATTGTATAAATCCCCAAAAAAACTCTCTTTAGGGCCCCAAAACAACCCTAGAAGTACAGAAAGATGTATTCACATGAAAAATTCTAAAATAAGCCAGTTAGATTAGGTGGGTAGCCACCAATATCCACCTGGATGTTGTGTAGGGCTTCAGGATAGCCCCAAAAGTGTAGAATCCATAATTACAAAGAAATGCCATCATTATAGAGAAACATGTTGAACTAAAAACTATCAAGAGGAGCCAATTGGAATAGGTGGGTGGCCACCAATATCCACCTGGATCATGCTCTGCAATTTTATGCTACTGCTATTAATCCTATTGGCCCTAGTCTTTGTTAAATTTCCTAAGTAACTTATAGGCTATCACATGAGTCACAAATATTATGATATCATCGTTGATGCTCACAACGTCTAATCCACGCTCTCATTTTTGCGTGTCATATTTTTCCTTCATCATTTCTACTAGAGATTTATCTTGAGTCTTGTCTGTGAATAATGGTAGTGGGTCTTATCCTATTGACAAAAATCCTATAATCCACGTAATTAATTGGGTATCAATCGAAACTTCCCTTTCCAGCCATAAGAATCCTTCGTGGACACAAAGAACCAATAACTTGATGCAAATGTTGATTTATGCACTTCTTCCAAAATGTGGGATCTCCAACAGGTTCAGTGTGTTTTTTCTTTGTAGTCATGTTTCCCATTCCAAATGATTAACAAAGACTATGAGTAAATCTCTCATGGATGATGTGTGCATGTAATTCTATGGCGCTAACTTTGGAAACTCCTTTAGATCTTCCAAATCGTGTTCTAAAAACCACAGGCTTCCTATTGCACCCAACATATCTCCCTCGACAATGACTCTAGGTGGAATCATCGGTGTAACAAAGTCTTACTTTGCCTCCTTCTGCGGTATAACTTGTCTTGTTGTTGGATTTCTGGGTGGCACATATACTCTAGGAAAGTTGACTAGATTTGATGTCTCGGCTCTCATAGTTTCTTCCTACACTGATGTTGTTTCCTTCTTAGTGCACAACTTTTTCTTCTATGATGTGGAAGCTCCTATATTTGGTAGCACCATATATTTTTGTACTTCGATTTGGTCTACAACTCACTCGACTTTGTCATATGTAAGATCTGGCTCTCTATTCCCTTCAAATGTCCAAGTAACAATAACCCTTTCTCATCACCCCTTGTCTACTTTTATTACTTGCTTCCAGTTATTTCATACCTCTTTGCACCCAAATTTGCATTCCCATCCAATTGTGTTCACATTCAATTCTTTCCAGATTTTTCATTAATTTCATATATTCTGACGGATCATGGTCTAGATTTTCCAACTTGTCAAAATTGCATCGCCGATTTTTATTTATGACTACATGTTCCCACCATATAATCATAATGTTTTCTCTTTAATTCTTTTCCCATCATCCATGTAGGTCTTTATCCTAGTTCTTCAATTATCCTTTCTACACAGTTTAATTTTCCTTCCTTTCCACAACATTTTCTTGTTCATCTTTTTTTCTACTAAATTGACTCTTTGAACAATGCCCATTCTAAGACTTGAAGCCTTCTATCTCTTTAAATGTTTATTGTAGCTTGCATCAAGCTCTTTTATTGTTTTTTCTTTTCTTTTTCTCTTTTCCTCTTTATTTATAATATAGATACTATGATATACATGTTATGGTACACATACTACACAATTAGGCTAGTCTGGGAAAGCATGGTTGTCCCTATACACTTTTAGTCGACTAACATTGAACAGTCATTCCATGATTTCACCATTCACTTTTTCCAACTAAACAACACCTACGTCTGTCACATGTCTTATCATATATGGATTAACCATTGCATTTGAAACTTTCTAGAGTCTTGCAAAAATTTGTTGTCATAGAGAAAAACTAAGTCTCCCATATGGAACTTCTTATGTTTAATATGTCTGTCATGCCATGCCTTTTTTCATGCTTTCTTAACTTGTTGATGAAATCCTGTGACAAAATAGTATTCCTCTAGTTCCACTAGCTCTGATAGTCTTTTTTCTACTGCACCAGAATCAGTAAGCTTTGTCAATGAAATAATGCACATACTTGACACTATAAACTCAATGGGAATAATTACTTCCTGGCCGTATACTAATTGGAATGGTGTATTTCCTATCAACCCCTTACATGTGGTTCGATATTCCCATAGTACTGTAGGAATCCTCAAGTACAATTCATCTCGATTTACATTACATATCTTTGTCAAGGCATGTTCTAGGATCTTGTTAAATGCTTCCACTATTATGCTTTCCTAAGGATGATAAGGTGTTCTCTTCTAGCGATTAATATGAAATTATTGTATCAAAGAAACAATTGTTTTATTCAAAAAATGGGTCCCTTGGTCACTCATAAGGATTCTCAGATATCCAAACCTTGTAACAACATTCTCAAATAGGAACCGTACAATAATATCCGAGCTGCAATCTCTCATGGATTTTTCTTCATCCCATTGTCAAGTAATCTGTCCCAGTAATTATATATCTTTCTCCTAACATTTTTGTTGGTGCTTTGATAAGTCCAATGAAATCAACTGCCCACTTATCAAAATAATGTACTGTAACTTGCGGTAATAAAGGAATCTCATCTCTTCTATATGGTTTCCCACCTCACTGGAAGACATCATAGGTATGAAAAAAATCCTTAGCATATTTATGAAGGGTGGGCCACCAAAGTCCTGCGCGCAAAATCTTCTGCGGTGTTTCTTTCCCTACATAGTGACCTCTCACAATTCCTTCATGTGCCTCTGATAGTATCATAGTCCTCTCCTGCTCCAATACACATCGTCAAAGAATACCATCTACACCTAACTTATACAAATTTCTCGCTATGAGATGATAATCTATTACCTTTATTGCTAATTGTTTCTTCTATGCAATTGTAAATTCAGGTTGGGATAATCATATGCTCAATAATTGGACAATATCTACAAAGTAATCATCGACCATTTTCACTACGAACAAGTGCACATTTGGTAGACTGTCATCCATATTTCCTGCATCTTCCCTTGATAGTATGCATGACGAATGGTCACGTCCTGCATTAAATTTTCCTAGTTTTAAAATCACTTCAAAATCATATTACCAAAATAATGACAACCATAGGCATATTCTCCCCCCCAACAATGGCTTATTGACTAGGTATCTTAGTGCAGAATGATCCATGTACATCTTAAAGTGTGATCCCAAAAGATAATTCCTAAAATTCTAGATTTCATACATCATTTCCAATCCTTCGCGCTATGTAGTAGTGTAATTCTATTCATTAGTTGACAACTTTCTGTTGGCAAATGCAATGGGATGATCCAAATATCCTTACCCTGGTTGAACTAGAACTATGCATGACGCTATATATGACACATTGATGTGGACATGGAATTCCTTTTTCCAATCTGGAAATACTAAAATCGGCTTGGTAACTAGTTTCTGCTTCAAAGTATCTAAACTTTGTTGACATTCCTCATTCCATTGAAACTTGACCTCCTTCTTCAGTAACTTTTCCAACAGGGTTGTGATATGCACGCATCCATTAATAAACATTTTGTAGTACCTCGTATGACCCAATGTTTCTCATATTTGTCGCATTGAAGTAGGTGGTGGTAGATAAACAATAATAGAAATATTTGCAGGATCAACCAAAAGTCTTTGTTTGCATACTACATGACCTAACAAGATACCAAATGGTGCACAGAAAATACACTTCTTCAAGTTTAAGGAAATCTAGAGTTGTCTACATCTATCCAACATTAAGTGTAGAGTATCAGTATGGTCCTTCAACAAAATTAATATTTTCCAATCATCCAAATATACTTCTAGGAATTTATGAATAAATTACTTAAAATCTATGACAACAACTCGGGAAAATATTGGTAGTGCATTTTTCAATCCAAAGGCATGAATGTATATTGATAACATCTCCATTCTCTTGCAAATATTGTCTTATTCTTATCCTCCTATACAACCTTAATATGGTGATACCCATAGAATCCATCAGTAAATGAGTAAGCTTCCTATCCTCCTACATTCTCCAAAACTTCATATGTGAATGGGGTAGTAAATGAATCATGTAAGAAAGAATATTTCAATTTCCATAGATCTATGCAAATTTTGATTCCACCAGTTTTATTGTCCTGAACCACCATCAGACTAATCCATTATGTTTTTAGCAGTGCTTTCCTTACTTGATTATATGTATCTCTCTCTTTCCAAGGGTCAAAAGTCGAAGAAGGTTATGTTTCTTTCTTGACCCACGAGTCCATATGAATTCACTATTTCATCGCATCGACTCTTGTTCTTATTCCTCTGCATGTAACTGTTGCTACCCTTGGTTGATCATTGCACTCTTCTGCTACTATAATTTGTAAATTTTGGTTCCTCTTTTCTTTCCACTTCGCAATCAACTATGAGTAGACCTCCATTGCATGATGCAATTGTCTACAATATGTGCACGTCATATAAATATTCAGACAATCTCACACCGAATTCCCATGCTAGTTATAGTTATAGCATATAATCAATCCTCTTCCTATGTTGAATCCTCCTCTTCCTCGACCCATGAATCCTCCTTATCCTCCTTGATTGTAACCTCTCAGAGTATTCTATTGCGGTACCCCTCCTTCCAATCCATATTCCCCTTGGACTCTATATGCATTCATGGCGCATTCCCTCATTAGATCAAGTGTGTGAGAGTCATTTTTGTCATGTCCCATGGACTTACAAAAATTACAAAACAATTTTCTAATAGTGCTATGATACTTCTTCATTAAACGAAAAGAATTTGGGTGATGACTCATCGTTCTACATATCTCACACCATATCCCTCCTCCTGTGGCCAAGGGATTTGGAGCTCCTGTATCAAAATACTGCTTAAAAGTTGGACACTCATTTTTATGATTACCTTCCTTTCTACATGTAACACACCAGAATTATTCGCACTCTTCCATCCCTTTACAATGCTCTTGTAACTGAATTTTCAATGCTACTATATGCGCTTGAACCTGATCCATCCCTGATACATTCTCTCCTATAGGGGATGCTTCCAATTTCACGATGATCTATAGTTCTTCTAACTGTGACATATTATTATGTTGCGTCAATGGACAACGTATATGTGACAACAATCCTACAATAAACCATTCCCTATGTTTCTCATCTAGAATCTTGAAGGTTAATCGATCCATCAATATCTTGAATCTTTGATCAAAATCCCATATTGATTCATTCTGCAACTGCTTGATCTCTTTTAGTTTTGTAAGACACTGTGACTCAGACCTTTTTTTCTTGAATATTTTAACAAGGATTTCCTAATGTCTGCCAACATTCTATCTTTTCCCATAGGTGTGGTGGACTGATACTTCATATACCAGAGTAACACATGGTCCATGAATGTCGTTACTAACTGTGTGATTTTTGCATCATCATCCTGGATGTTCTTCACAGTCCATATTGCTTCACATAAAAACAAGTGTTGTTCTAGATCCTATGAACCTACTTCATGGAAGACAAACATTCTCAAAGTGGGGTCTAAACTTGTCATTCGATACTATGCATCATTCTTCCTCAATGTCCCTAAATGAATCTGGTTTGTTGCACTACCTCCACTAATCTAACTACCTTTACTACTATATTTACTTCCTCCACTAACTACAAGTGAAAAAGTTTCAGATCTTACCTCAATTCTTGGAGACACACACGGGGTTGTGGGTTTGACATAGAGTTTGGCCTCAATGGGATGTACTGGATCTCCTTTTTCTGGATGAAGTTGAATTTATATGTGCAATATTCCTTTGATATAGAGCACTATGCCAGTCTCTCTTTCCTCAACCTCACTATGTTTCCCTTCTCTATCAGCCATAGTCCTCTTCCTACTATACCGTAATATTTTTCCACTACAAAAAACTCCAATTTCTTCTTATGTAGAACATTCTTTTTCTCTCGACATTATCATCCCATTTGTTCCTCATTTATTCTTTCCTGCATCCCTCTCCTTCATACACTGATACCATCCCTTGGTGAACCCCCAATTCCCCTATGTGTGAAGGAGCCTAGCTACTAGGTTGATTAGATTCCAACTTCATAACCCCCTTATCAAAGGATAACATTTTGATCCAAGTAGACAGTTATTTCAAGTATCTTCTACACAGACCTTTAAAGAACTCTCTTTCAACAACTCTATATGACTAGGTACAATCTAATCTAATCTGTGGGTTTTTATTCTAATCTCTAGAAAATTCATGCTCCTTTGTATCTAACCACCATCCAATCTCTTCCTTATTTGGCCTCCACATTCCACTCCATCGCAAATCCCGGTCCTAACAATGAAACTATTTATTAGTGCACAGTGGGAAGACACAGGTTTCAACATGAATTCACCAAAAAAAACATCATATATTGACCCTTTCAGCATCACCTGCAAGCAAGTGAAGTCTCACCTGAGGTATCTATGGGGACTGCAAGAACCAAGTTTCCACATTGATGAAAGGATGGGAGGTAGTCTTCAAAACCATTATACTTAACATTTGTTCATTATTCCTTATAACATATGAGCATAATCATAATAACAAGTAGCATATTCATAAGAACATGCATACATAATATGCGTGCAATAAATAGAACAACAAAAACTTCATGGCACATAGACACCATATTTAATGTGGTTCACCCAAGATGGGCGATGTCTACAATGACTGACTTCTTATTATACTATTCAGAATCATCCCTTACAAAATATGGGCACTGCGTTCATATATTATTCCCTTTTCGTTCTCCTATCCCTCTATCTCTCTTTGTCTCTCTTTACTTTCTTATATTCACACATACAATGCATACTTAGCTCTTCTTACTCACTCACATATGCTACTCTATCCCAAAAACTCTTACATATTTATAAAATTACATTAGGGATTATCCCTTTTCAATGGACCAAAGTGCCTAATAGCTTCAATGGTATTCTTTCCTTTGCACACGATAATCCATGAAAGTTCACCAACTCTATTTCCATCTTTTGCATGCACTATGTGAAGTTCCCAAAACTAGTCCCAAAAGTCTTGTCCCAACAAAGCACATGATGAGAGCTAGATCAGGAAAATTTTACAGTAGCACTAGTGTCAATGGCCCTGATTTCCACATGTCCTAACCATATTGATTCCCTAATTCCCTAATTATCAACCTAAGGTTCATGAGTAAGGGTTTATTCACATTACTAAGTTCTACCTATATGCACACATACACACATGTATGCATAGGTGTAAGTTTATTTTAAATTTTCTTGTAATGAGAATATCACTTAAGGATAGGTTGTTATAGGTCAAGGGGGTTAATAAATATCAAGATCTTGATTATTTTCTCTAGATACCCTAATCTCTCCTTCACTTTGTCAGTGGTGTCAGTGCTACATTAGGACACTTTAGTGCATGCGTGATCTGAAAATAGAAGGATGACTTGTTATGCTATGCAAGCACCCTCTACCTCATAAAAATAAACCTTAACAAGACCTTGCTTCATGTGTTAAAATATGCAAGAGGGTTTATGTGTTAAGTTTTGGCTTCTTCTTTGCAATATGCATGTGTGAGGAATGTTCTTTTAAAAGGTTAATCATGTGTTATAAATCAATACACAGCCTATAAAAAGTGCAGCAAATAACACAGCAAACTCACAACAATACCAAGATGATAAAGGAGTTCACCCCTCTCTGGGCTACGTCTCCTTGAGCCTCCTTCAATGGACTTGGATCTTTGGGATTAGTTTGTCAAATGATCTTTAAAATATGCTGCTCAACTCCAATGGATTTACAGACTGTACCATTGGATTTAGAATACATAAAAACCCCAAAAATGACTGTTAAAACTCTGCAAATGGACAATGGCTCATCCAGCAATGACCTCTTCTACATGTGACCTTTAAGCTTCCCTGAGCTTCAATGGAGAAATAATACCTACAGAAGTCCTCCAATGGATCTGAAACCTATCCTAATGTGTTCAGAGCATAATAAACAGTCAGAAATGACTATTCAGTCTCAGAAAATGGATATGTGCTCATCTGAGCAATGCCTCAAACAATGAGGGCTTTAAGGCTCCTGAAGCTTCCTCAAACTTCAAATGTGAAAAACCTGCAAATGGGCTCTTCAAATGCCTATGAAAATGGTTCCACTGGACTCAGGACGTCCAAAAACCCCTAGCTGGGCTTTTACAGCTCCTCATTTGGCCAAAAATTGAAGAAGTTATGCTTACTGCCCTTTTTTTTTTTTCAAGCTCTGTTACAAGCTCGCCATATTGCACCTGTGGAAGACTGAACCTAGCTCTGAGCGTTTTCGGTCACAAAACCCAGCACACACGTGCGTCCCGCAAAACGCACCAATTTGTCAAACAGTTACCTGGAATAAAGCCCCCAAGAACGGAGGTGTTGGGCGCATGGGGCCATGTGGCCACCTCCCGCGCACAAAAGGTGCTAACTGTTTCCAGGTTTAATCTCGGAGTGACAAGTGTCCAACCGGAATAGTGTTAATGGTTTGAAATAACACCAAACTCCATTCAAACCCCCGCGCGCGTTTAACATAAGTAATGTGGTCACATATAATAGCATATGCCCGCGGGCTTACCCTTTAAACCAATCCCCGCGCTATACACCAAAACCCATGGGTTACACTTATACCACAAGTCGTGGGTTCAACCTCCGCGCGCATTTCAATACAAAGGCCACCATATATGTGTATTTTTTTAAACTATGGGTCGAATGAAATATTATAACCACCCCCGCGTGCGGTATGGCACTCCGTGTATGTGGTCACATGCAATGACGGAATTAAACCGTGGCTTATCAAATATGCAACACATTTCCCCGCGCGCATATATAAATGGTGAATGGTATAATCGGTCATATGGGGTACAACGCGTGACAAGGGTTTAAACCACAATACGTTTCCCACACGCCCATTTGAAACAGGGGTATGGTCCTGTGAATATAATGTATGACCGGGGGCTGGGGCTTAGCCCCAGCCCTAACCCCGCGCCGACCACCAAATAGTTTCAATTCAAATATATTTGAAAGCATTTGAATAATAAGAAACAATGAATGGCATAGTGGTCACACGCGCTTTGTTAAAGCTAAACCGGTGGAGAGGTCCGGGGTTCGACCCCCCACGGACCATGAAATTTTACATAACCAAACAAAATACCATGAGCCAATATACGGGTGCCACGTGGCAGCCCTTCATTGGGCCACGTGGCACCTTTCCATTGCTCCAAATCATGCCATGTGTCGCCACCTGACTCATCCAAAGACCACCAATCAAAGATTGCCACGTCCTCTGCCACATCACCCCGGGCCACATAGGATGCTGACGTCAGCATGTGCCACGTGTCACCCTTCCAGTGGTGACACGTGTCACCTCAAAATTGGTCAAACGTACGCTGAAAAGCCCATAAATGCATGACACATGTCACGCCCAGGAGCCACCACGTGTCCTGTATGGACTGACACGTCACCGTATGGACCTGCCACATCAGCTGTACAGCCTACCCAGTGATCATCAAATTTTTGCCTGTTTGGCTCGGCGAACAGATCGCGATAACTTCTCCATATGGACTCCGTTTGCGAAAATAAATATACCACCGGAATCAGGAGAATGATACGGACGCAATGGCACCATTTTCGTCGCATTCCAAGCACTTTGAAAATTGAGCAAATTTTAGTCCCCTGGTCCAGATTCTGATCACGCCTTTCCACTGAAAGGCTTTTGGATCCACAAAATCTTGTAATCATCGATCTGAGCTTCAATACTCTTCTCCTTTCAAGTTCTATCAACTGATTCTACTTGAAAAGACTTTTCGACAATCACCTGGGTACCTTGACATGCCTTGCACTACAACTGACTATGTCACTCAACCACTGCTCTCTAGTTGCTGCTGACCCACTGTTCTCTCTATACTTAGAAGACTGCCGGCCTTCCCACTGAGAATCAAGTCCCCCTTGTGGACTCTTTTGACGTCAACAATCCGCTCTCCAATGGCTGCAAAACTTTCCTGCGACATCTTGTCACAAGCCAAGAAAACCATCAATCTTGAAAATAAATTGACACAAGACTGAAAATAATGACAGTAAAGTCTTTTTGCTCTTCAAGCAGCTGTCGCATATTGTGCTTCATCAAAGCACATGGTGTTTTCCTCCATCTCAATGTAATCAAAAATTGACTTTCAAGACAACAACACCATCGACTAAACATAAGTCGAGAACTATGAACGACACAACACAGTCGTCAAGCAAAATCGACACAAGTCGAGACTCATGTGAAACATATCAACCATCCAAAATGACAAGTCTAAAGACATGATAAACAATCATGCTACAATCATGACTCATCCATGATGACAATCATCAAGTTCATTGTTTATGCACTCCCAAAACCAAATGCATGTGCATAGCTTCTTCCTCTCCTTCCTGTAGAAACATAGGCACTCAAACCCAAAGCATGTGGGTACTAAAGAGCTGAAAATGAAAAATGTATATGGCTGTAACACAATGGACAACATACCCCTCTTTTACATGCACTTGACGAGGTGGTACAACACAAGTATGCTTACAAAAATAAAAGCATTCACATGCAAACTTGCCTCTACCAAAATATGACAAACTGCTGCAACTTGTCAACTTCAACAAAAGTGAATAGCTAAGGCTGAAATGTGCATCTATATAGAAAAAATGCAAGCCTTACTTACGCAAGAAATCAATCCATTTCTTACCAAGCCAACTCAATGGCGAATCCTTCTGCTGAAAGTCGTCTTCTTGTGAATCATCTTGACTCACCTCAATGATGGAATCTCCTCTTCCATTCTTGCCAAACTTTTCATCCAACTGCTTCTTGTGCCGTGGATGAGAGGTTGGATGCAATGTCCAACATTTGTCAATGAGATGACCCCTCTTCTGACAATGAGTGCAAATCTTTTGCATTTTCTCTTCATGTTGCCTTTGCTTGGAAAGTTTCCTGAAAGTGGACTTTCTTTTCCAACACTTTGAAACATGATGGTTATATAAACCACAAAATGTACATGGCCTTTTTCCATTGTTACATGCAGATTTATCATGCTTAACATAATCAAAAGCAACAGAGTGATAGGCAGATTTATACCTTGAACATTCACCTTTATCGCCGCTTTGAGGAGGTGAATCGGAAGAGTCACAAGCTCTCTTTTGAAGGCTCTCAAATCTGCTCTTGTCCTCATGGCTGTCACAACCTTTTTGTTGCACACATTTTCATTCATCTTGAACACAAGTTTTGCATGCTGAAGAGTTTGAACTTTCAACCAAAGTTCTTGAACTTTCACCTTGAAAACCTTCTTGAGGAGGTGAACTTGAAACAAAAATTGTGCTTGAAACTTTTTCATTAGTTTCCTCAACCTTGGAATTTTCTCCATAAATTCGTTCATATCCAAGACCACAATATTTAGGTCTCTCTTCAACCACAATAGGCTCAACAATGCCTTGTGCATGCTTGCCTAACCCTTTTCCTTCATAGCCCATTTTTAACATTAACTTGAACCCTATTCCTCTAGTGTGATTTTCAAAAACACCAAAGCTTTCTTCTTGAGAGGAATTTGAAGACAAACTAACATTACATACCTCATGTGCATGCATGTACTAGGTAAGGGTTTCTTTTGCTTCTTGGAGTTGTTTTTCCATCTCCTGCAACTTTTCAAGAAGTTGGTCTTTCTCCTCCTTCATGGCCATCAACTGCTCTTGAAGGACAATTCTCTCTTCCCTATCTTTCCACAACTCTTGTACCATATCCTTCATGGTTAGCAATGCATTAAACATCTCTTTGTCGAAGAACTTAGATTTGGAAGATGTAGGAGAACTATCCATGCTTAAAGCTTCCTCCATACTTGCAAGATAACAAACTTCAACACAAAACTTGCATCAATACCAACAGCTAAATCTCAAGCTATCATTGGCAAATACATGGGCAAAATAAACTATGCTCTGATACCATCTGATATGAAAATAGAAGGCTGACTTGTTATGCTATGCAAGCACCCTCTACCTCATAAAAATAAACCTTAACAAGACCTTGCTTCATGTGTTAAAATATGCAAGAGGGTTTATGTGTTAAGTTTTGGCTTCTTCTTTGCAATGTGCATGTGTGAGGAATGTTCTTTTAAAAGGTTAATCATGTGTTATAAATCAATACACAGCCATAAAAAGTGCAGCAAATAACACAACAAACTCTCAACAATATCAAGATGATAAAGGAGTTCACCCCTCTCTGGGCTACGTCTCCTTGAGCCTCCTTCAATGGACTTGGCTCTTTGGGATTAGTTTGTCAAATGCTCTTTACAAACTGTTGCTCAACTCCAATGGATTTATAGACTATACCATTGGATTCAGAATACATAAAAACCCCAAAAATGACTGTTAAAACTCTGCAAATGGACAATGGCTCATCCAGCAATGACCTCTTCTACATGTGACCTCCAAGCTTCCCTGAGCTTCAATGGAGAAAAAATACCTGCAGAAGTCCTCCAATGGATCTGAAACCTATCCCAATGTGTTCAGAGCATAATAAACAGTTAGAAATGACTATTCAGTCTCAGAAAATGGATATGTGCTCATCTGAGAAATGCCTCAAACAATGAGGGCTTTAAGGCTCCTGAAGCTTCCTCAAACTTCAAATGTGAAAAACCTGCAAATGGGCTCTTCAAATGCCTATGAAAATGGTTCCACTGGACTCAGGACGTCCAAAAACCCCTAGCTGGGCTTTTACAGCTCCTCATTTGGCCAAAAATTGAAGAAGTTATGCTTGCTGCCCTTTTTTTTTTTCAAGCTCTGTTACAGGCTCGCCATATTGCACCTGTGGAAGACTGAACCTAGCTCTGAGCGTTTTCGGTCACAAAACCCAGCACACACGCGCGTCCCGCAAAACGTGCCAATTTGTCGAACAGTTACCCAGAATAAAGCCCCCAAGAACGGAGGTGTTGGGCGCATGGGGCCATGTGGCCACCTCCCGCGCACAAAAGGTGCTAACTGTTTCCAGGTTTAATCTCGGAGTGACAAGTGTCCAACCGGAATAGTGTTAACGGTTTGAAATAACACCAAACTCCATTCAAACCCCCACGTGCATTTAACATAAGTAATGCGGTCACATATAATAGCATATGCCCGTGGGCTTACCCTTTAAACCAATCCCCGCGCTATACACCAAAACCCACGGGTTACACTTATACCACAAGTTGTGGGTTCAACCTCCGCACGCATTTCAATACAAAGGCCACCATATATGTGTATTGTTTTAAACTATGGGTCGAATGAAATATTATAACCACCCCCGCGCGCGGTATGGCACTCTGTGTATGTGGTCACATGCAATGACGGAATTAAACCGTGGCTTATCAAATATGCAACACATTTCCCCGCGCGCATATATAAATGGTGAATGGTATAATCGGTCATATGGGGTACAACACGTGACCGGGGTTTAAACCACAATACGTTTCCCGCACGCCCATTTGAAACAGGGGTATGGTCCTGTGAATATAATGTATGATCGGGGGTTGGGGCTTAGCCCCAGCCCTAACCCCGCGACGACCACCAAATAGTTTCAATTCAAATATATTTGAAAGCATTTGAATAATAAGAAACAATGAATGGCATAGTGGTCGCACACGCTTTGTTAAAGCTAAACCGGTGGAGAGGTCCGGGGTTCGACCCCCCACGGACCATGAAATTTTACATAACCAAACAAAATACCATGAGCCAATATACGGGTGCCACGTGGCAGCCCTTCATTGGGCCATGTGGCACCTTTCCATTGCTCCAAATCATGCCACGTGTCACCACCTGACTCATCCAAAGACCACCAATCAAAGATTGCCACGTCCTCTGCCACGTCACCTCGGGCCACATAGGATTTTGACGTCAGCATGTGCCACGTGTCACCCTTCCAGTGGTGACACGTGTCACCTCAAAATTGGTCAAACGTACGCTGAAAAGCCCATAAATGCATGACACATGTCACAACCAGAAGCCGCCACGTGTCCTGTACGGACTGACACGTCACCGTACGGACCTACCACGTCAGCTGTACGGCCTGCTCAGTCATCATCAAATTTTTGCCTGTTTGGCTCGGCGAACAGATCGCGATAACTTCTCCATACGGACTCCGTTTGCGAAAATAAATATACCGCCGGAATCAGGAGAACGAGACGGACGCAATGGCACCATTTTCGTCGCATTCTGAGCACTTTGAAAATTGAGCAAATTTTAAACCCCTGGTCCAGATTCTGATCAATGCGCCCACCATTTCCCCCCTACTTGGATGTGCATATCTAAACAAATATAGTCTATATTCATATATCATATTTATTTATTAAAGTTTATCCCTATTTTCATTTATTTGTTTCAAATTTGTTTATTTATTATTGTTGTTTTTGTTTGTTTGTTTGTTTATTATTATTTTTTTAAACATACATATCTATTTTTTTCATAAAGAAAATAAATTAAAAATTAAATACATTTTATATAACTTTTTCTATAAAATAATAATGTAAAATTTTAAAAACCTTTTACAACTATTTTTTAGATAATAAAATAAATTCATGGGGTGTAGGGAAGTCAGTGATGGAGTGTACTATTAAGGCACTCTATTATGAGAAGTCACATGTTTTAAACCTCAATTTACTTTGGGTGTCGCATATAGGACAACGTGGGAACACCTGGAAGTTATAATGGTAGCAGTCGAATAACACGACCATGTATCATGCAAGTACATTCCTGACTACTTGTTGATTTAACCAATCACTATATATAATCACTATATATATGTATGTATATATAATAAATTAAAAATTAAAATAAAATACAACACTATATTGAAAAACAAATGGGGCTTTGCATGATGCGTACGTGCCTACTCCACCTTTACCTGACAAACAAATAATAATAAACAGAGGCAAGGGAACAAAACCCTTGGTTCCATTCGTCATCCATTTGTGTTTCCAGGGTTTATTTTGTGTGTGAAGTTGTGAGGAAATGGCTTGGGTGAATTAGCTCATTGTTGGAGGTGGATGGATGGGCATAGGATTGGCTTCTCATTGGCTCGACACCTTATTTTTTGGTTCGACAATATATGAGAGGAGGAAGGGGTGTGACTACATGGTTGAAACTCACTTGAGCATGTCCATGGATTCCATCAGCCACCCAAGCGCTATGCATCCCCTCCTCCACTCAACGCCTTCATTAACATGTAGTTTTCTTCTCTAAATATATAAGAAATTAATGTTTTTTAATTGTGGAAATAAATGAAGTTATGGTGTTTTCTATCCCCTCCTCCACTCAACTCCTTCATTCACATGTATTTTTCTTCTCCAAATATATAAGAAATTAATGTTTTTTCATTATGGAAATAAACAAAGTTATGTTGTTTTCTAGCCCCTCCTCCACTCAACTCCTTCATTCACATGTAGTTTTCTTCTCTAATTTATAAGAAATTAATATTTTTTCATTATAAAAATAAATGAAGTTACGGTGTTTTCAAGGGCTCTTTATTGAGATGAGTTTTCAATTTTCATGTTTTGTTTTTCCTTTCTTAATATTCTAATTTTTGGCTATAAACATGTGAATTGATATGTTCTTCTACATTACATGCATGTTCCTTGTTCTGCAATTGGACACATGATCTAAGTGTTATTTTCCATGTAACTAAAACAATTTACTATCCATTTATATTTCTGGTAACTCAAAGCTTATATGTATGGAGAATGTGTTATATTTACAAAAACAAATCTACTTTTTGTTACTTAAATGGATGAATATATTTATTTGATAGATTGTGCTAGGAGCTTGGGCTTCATCTTCTCAATGAGCTCAAATTTGTTCTTGACTAGTTGTTTCACTCATTTGAGTGTGGAGGTAGGTCGAGCCCTTTTTTCTATTAGTTGGTGCGTACAATGGGCATGGCTTCATGGAAGGCTTGAGGTTTTGCATTGATATGCATAGTGTAAAGTAGTTTGAACTTTTCTCCTCCTTATGGGGCTTGATATTGACAATGACTATTTACTTCAATTGAGGTTTGGTGATTGATAGGGTCCCTTTGGGTAGGAAGCCATGGAAACCATGTATGTCCTTTTGGGGCTCAACTATGGTTCCAGTGGACCCTATTTCATTTCCTTAATTTAATAAAATTTCAATAAAAAAATTTGTGCAATAATATATTTTAGTTATAGCTTTATTATATGTGTAAAAACTACTCATCTAAAAACCTTAGAGTTTTTTTTTAAATATCCATAATATTTTTTTTTTACTCTCTAAATCCTACCTTGTATTCATCTTTTCATTTGGAGGTAACAAGGATTTTCTTCATGACATTTATGATTAGGTCACTTGTCACAATTTTTTATTTTTTATTTTTGTAGAGATAGGTATGGAAAATGAATGAAGGTTTTTAACACTCCAACACATGGAGGTTACATTAATCTAGTTCAAACTCATAGGCGTGTTGCCCTTTTATTTTGAGTTTAACCATGAAACTTAGTTCACTTTTTGTATTGTATAGTTTCTGTTAAATTCTAGGTAATGTATTCAACATTCCTTTAGAATAAAGAGTTTTATTTTGATCATTTTTTTTTGTAGATGTGAATCTCTATTATGAACTACTTGATGTGAATTTATGTTTTGAATTCCTTCATTTATGTAGAGAAACTAAGAGATTTAAGTCTATAATGATAGTAATTTAGAGCATGATTGTGGTCCTTAACATTTTAGTTTTCAAACTAGGGTTTTGATACCATGTGTATCACACTTTCTAAAATTATGGTGTTATTAACTGAACAACTGCCCTATGAGCTAAAGTTGGTTTAGTTACTTCAAAATTATTTTTGTACAAATCAATAACTATGTAAAATTCTTTGATTCCTTCTTAACAACATAATTTTACCCACATGTAGATCGGGTGGCAAGGAGGAAATTCATGACACATAGCAGGCCTCGATCCCTACCCCCACTTGGAAGCCTCACAATCCTCCATGACCACTACCTTCCTTCACCCCTATCCCCTCTCATAAATGAATGTCCAACCTATTTCATATTTTGGGGTACAATCATCCTCGTCTTATGGTGCTGTCATTCCTCCTTTCTAAGAAATGAATATCTGGAACCATCAACAACAATTAGTTCTAGTATTGACACCGCACAACACCATCATGGCTCTAGTTAGTTGTCCCTCCCTTCAAGTTCTTCATTCCATTCCTTGGTATTCTCACCTTTCTAGTTGTATTTCCATGTTCTCCCTTGTCAGGATTCACTCTCACCTAACCCCTAGACTATCTATTGTCGTTCCCTGCGTCGCCCTCATTGATATTCTCATTCTCCACTCTTTCTCAACTTGTCATCATCTCATAGATCCAATGTCGTGAGGGGGGCACTGTTAGCATGCCTGAAATTACATGGATGGCTCTCTATCTCACTAGACTCAAGTTGCTACTGCTCAAGCAACTGAGGTTTATGAAGCACATACTCCTACGAAAGTATAGAATGAATTGGATTTAGTAGAGTTTGATGCTTGGGTCCTATGGAAATTCACAAATAATGAAGTTTTTTATGAGAATATTGGTTATTGGATGCATGATTCAGGTACCTACCGAGCTTGATCCACCCTCTACTCCAAAATTGGTGATATTTATTGGATTCTTAAGACCCTCATGGGTAAGGTTCTTATGGAGAGAAATGGGGCTCGTTGGGAAATTTTCTTACAAATAGATGAAATGCAATGACAACTACAAGACATGGACCTAAATCCTAAAAATATTTCTATCAAGAACATGACCTATGCTATATAATACCAAGTGCATCCCCAACAAATGTTACCTCCCTCAGAGGCATTCTCTAGTCCACCTCTTTGGTTTTCCATGGTTTTCCCTCTCTTTTTTGGTTTTATAGTCATGTAGGTTAGGAAGCCTTCACCCCACCTCACAATATATTTAAGAATAACTATATATACCAGTTAAATAGTTACAACAACAATTTAATTTGCAAAGAATGTCATTTACTATTTTTTGTGCTCTCAAAATGCAAGGGACAACACAAAATACTCTTTTGTGGCTAGTCTAGTTTCCCAAGTGGCAGAACAACCACATATATTTGTAACTCTCTCAGTTTTCAGTAATAGAAGGATGTTTGAATGGATAGCTTACAAAAAAAACATAATTTTACCCAAAATTTTACCTACAACTCATTCAATTGAAGAATGAATTTAGTACTTAAAATGAAACTAATTTATAATTTAAATAACTAAAAATTAGTAAAATAACTATAATACTATATAATTTAGTAGTACAATCTTGTAGTGGTCTTTAAACTCTCCAACTCCTTATCTCCTTAGCCAAAACCTGTATTATTCCTCCCAAACAACTAGTAGCTTCTTGATCCGGATTATTTTCGACACGAAATGAGAGCGGAGATATAATAAAGAAATGCACAGAGATATCGCGTATATCCAGTAATATAACAGAAATATATCAGAGATGCAACCATAAACACAGAGATACAGTAATACATGATTTCTATTAATG
>ML779658.1:983336-1003132 GCA_009831015.1 Picea engelmannii
TATCTCGAAAAAACTTCATTTAGGCCCTCAAAATGGCCCCGGAAGTGAAAACCTGCTAAAAATAGTAAATTGCCAAAATGGCCAGAAAACTGTTTTGAGCCATTTGGAAAAGGTGGGTGGCCTCCGATATCCACCTGGATCACTTCTCTAGCTACTATTTCTAGGAAACCTAGGTTTCCTATCCCTCTCTAATATATCTCTAACAATCACAACAATGGCCAATACCAATGACTCTCTAGAATCCACTAGAAACCTTCCCAATCTCACTTGTGTTCAAACTATTATCTCTCTATTTATTCTTCACTCTATTCATTTCCTCCCAAAATCATTCAACCCCCTTTCCCCTTCCCCTTCCCACTGTCCCCATTATGCCTACTTATTTGACTACCCTCCTAGCCTCCCAGTAAGAGTCCTATAAAGCTCCAAACAAAATAAAATGTTCCCCCCACATACCCACATTAATAGCCTAAAATGACATTAAATCAATTGAATTAAATTAATTTTGGAATAAATGCAATAAATCTTATAGCCCGGTGGGTTAGCTTAAGTGGATGAGTGTCGTTGTTTGCTTGAATGAGGTTATGGAGTCAAATCCCTGGACAAGAGCCTATTTAGGGCCTCACTTGTTGTCTCCACCAGGTTAGGCTCATAATCAAGACGAACGATTTACCCCATTTACCATACATGAAATGTGGGGAAGTACTTGAGGGTTTCCCGTGTTGTATTCCCAGGAAACAAAATGCAATAAATATTAAACTATATCAAATTTCCTCTTTTAGTAAAATATAACAAATCTTGAAATGAAATATAATAAATCCAAATGAAGTTCAAATCATAATCATACAATTTTACCTTTTACTACACCCATCATGCACCAACCATTAATAATATTATTAAAATACCTAATATATCTTGAAATGATACTAGTGTTAATGTGCAAGGTATGCATGTGTAGTTGGTGCATAAATAATTTGTGCATGCACTAACGATAACAATAATCACATATAATTCATGGTTTCTATGTGATCTCATCTTAATCCTTTAAACACAACATCCAATAGTCTTACTAACTAAGTCATATTAATCCAATATGAACTCAACATTACACCAAGATCACCATAAATGAATTAAGCAAGCATTTAAAACAAAAGGGGGGCTAGTTAAGGAAATGATTTTGCATTTTTAATTCTCAACAACATTCTTAACTACTTTGAATCACCCTTCCTCTCTAACTTACTTCCATATTACCCATCCTATCATTTCCTCTATTGCAATATACTAGAGCGTCAACTACATTGACCAAACCATAAATACAACTCATAAATAAAAGTGCCAACTATATTTACCAAGCTTCCTTGGAAGGCAATTGGAAGTTTCCAGCACACATCAAGTGGAGCATGGCTTAACATATCCCTCCCATGACTCCAGGTTTTAGAGGATTAATGGTGGGAAACACCTCCACCCCTCTTGATAGAACTAGCGTCAACACCCTATCAGTACCATACTGAGTTGTTGTTATGGTTGTTATATCTACAACATCGAATGACAAGTTTGGGCACAAATTGGGAAATTGTGCTTCCTATAAAACCTACATTTTCCCACATATCATAGCAATTTATTGAACCAATAGTTAAACAACAAAATAATGTTTCATGGCATACTATTTATCTTTCGATATCTATGAAATCTATGTCACTTTAGTATCACACTTGTCTGGCTATCACTTAGCCCATTCAACCTGCAGGTTAGTATATGAAAACACAAGATCTTGCATAACCACATAACTACCTATATGTGATTGTCATGTTACTTACAAATGATCAATATAAGAAATATATATTAATTATCATGTGCATGGTACCTATTGATTCATTTCAACATATAATTTAAATTGGTATGCACACACCACAATCTTTCATTTAAATTTGCATGTTAGAAGTAAATCACACAATAGTCATTGTTAATAACATCAACAATAAATATACATAACTTTTTCATATATGTAGGTACATGTGTCCATACAATAAATTTTCATTGTTCTAATAGAGTTCCACAAATCATAAGAAAATAAATACAAAATAGGTCATAGTGCAATTTAGTTGTTGAATTCAAAATGGGGCATCACAATCATTTTATAGATGGTAAACAAAAAAATAAGATCAACCCAACTTCACACACTTAAGAGAAGAATAAGTTTTGTTGGTAAATTTACATATCCATACAATAATAATTTTGAAGCCTACATCAACAATATTAAATATAATTGATATCCACATCTAGGAAATCCCATGCGAGAAAGGAGTAGGCATACCAAGATTTGAACATGGGTCATTGTCACAATAACCACTCGAAGTTGCATCTATACCACAACCCAAAAAATATCCAAGAGTCATATATATAAATAAATGACTATATATATGATATTTGATACCAAATGTAATTATAATGTATGGCACAATAATAAAGTCTTATAGTATCCTTGAGGGTTAGCTTAATTGGTTGGTGTGTTTATTGTCAAGATGTTTCTAGTAACCCAACACATTGTGTAGGTCCCCAATTTTATTCCCATGGATTTTTTGCACTAAATCTATGTTTTCCACTTTATAATAGGTACCATCCTTGTAATGGAGGATGTGCCCAAAAGTTTTCCATGGATTTATTTCCAAGAAAAAAATAAAGTTTTATATTTGTACAGATAATTGGGTGTTTCCCATGTGTGTGCATGTACTTTTTCTATAGAAAAAAATTACCCTCACCCTTTTTCATATTAATTATTCAAAGTGACAAAGATGGTACCTTTCTAATTCCCCATGAATTTTCCCCCTCAACCTCAACTTTTTATATGAAGGACAATTTTAACCACCAACTACAATATTAATTGGTAACAATATAGAACTCATTGAGAATGGATCTCGTGACTTCCCTAATAATTACCCATTAGTGGAAAGGTTTTAAATAAAAAGGATATCTATTAATGCTTATGTGTGTGCCTATGTGTCTGTGCATTTTGGGGAGAGAGAGAGAATATCTTAAGGATAAATACCAAATTTATTATGGTTCACTATGACATGTACATTTATTATGGTTCTATAAGGCATCTATATATGGATTTATTCTTATTCATCACATTCACAACCCCTTTAATTTAGTTGTGAAGAAGGTATTCCATAATATTTGGATGGAAAGTATTTTATTCCTATCTTTGAAATATGTGACAAAAGTAACCCTTCAAATTATATCACTATTATGTTAAACTTCTTGCTAGATAAATTTATGGGTTAATATTAGATAGGAATATTATCTTATGTCTTGAAATCCATAATAAAAGATTTATGAGACAAGGTGGTTTCCAAATCTATCAGTTGAATTTAACCCACCTAATTACACTTAGAATTATAGTTGAAGACTATCTAAACAACAAGGATAACTTATTTTTTTTCTTTGTTGGATTTAAAATATTTTGACATTGTCCCTAGAAATAACCTTTCGAAGAGGCTAAACGATATTAGATCCCTTTTGGATTAAGGGTTTCATTAATAATATTGTTCCAAAGGGCCATTAATAAGTTTAGAAATAACAATGGTTGGTGAGAGGAAATCAAGTATAACATAGGGGTTGCAGGGCTTTCCTTTTACACCTATTATTTTTGGTATTTATATTCACAAAATAAATGAATTCTTAGAAGAAGCAAGTTGGATAAGAAAAAATATAGTGGGATAATTATCATCCCCATCCTTTATGTAGATGGTATTTTCCTTTAGCAAGAATTCTCTTTGATCTTGACAAGAAAATTAAAAATCTTAAGGAATTATGATCCAACTTCAAGATGTCCATAAATATTGATGAAGAAAAGGAAATGATCATTAAATAAAAGAAATCCAGATATCCTAATTTTATGTATGATAATAACAACTTGGAAGAAGTTGAATTTTATAAGTACCTCAAATTTGACTATCATCACAAGATAAACTAAAACCATGGTAATTAAAGAAGAGGATGGAAATCTTATTATGGCCTTGAGAACAATTTTAAGGATATAAAGTCTTAGGTTTAAGAAAAACAAAAGGCCCTTTTTTAAACTCATGTTACTCTACCAAATATGTATGGCTATCAAGTTTGGGGTTCTAGTATTTCTACAAGAAACTTAGAAGAAAATTGAGAAAATAGAAAAGAATTTTATAATAAATAACCTTAAAATTAAAAACAATATACCTTATCCAAATATCCTTTTGGAAAATGGGATTCTCCCATTTATTAGAGTTAAAGGACTTAAGAATAAGCTAATTAGCATTCAGAACTAGAGCTTTCTTTGTCAATTATTCAAACATTAGAAATAACCACTCAAGGGTAAGGGGTTATACTATAGATGTTATTTCTTAGTTAAATCATTGGGGGATAGTAGAGGAGGCCCTTATTCAAAGTATCGATGCAATTAAAAATTCTATCATAAATAAATTTAAAGAGAAAATATGGAGACTAAGATTAATATAAAGATTATATACTACAAGGAACTCATTAATCTCAACCTATAAGATCAAAATTGTCTCTCTACTATTGCTAGCTCATAAAACAAAAATACTTAGAAAAAAAAAATGTCATGATCTTCATATCCAAATAAGACGGTGGAAAATACCTAAAACAAATTGGCGTGCAAGAATATGTAAAATTTGTGAAATGAATAAAGTAGATGCTGAAAATTACTTTCTATTGGAATGATTAACCTAGATAGACATTAGATCCCATTTTCATAAAGGTTGTAATAACACCAATATTCATAACTTGTTGTCCCATAAGGATCAAAGAGATCTCAAAATTTCCATTTATGAATTATTTGATTATAGAGACGTCTTGATAAATCAAAGTAATTAATTTTTCTTGATAGGTGTGATAGACCCAATTTGGTATTAATGGACAATAAATATCATCATCATTGTTTGGGGCTTTTGGTCACAAGGGTGAGCAAAAACAAACCCCTTTGATTACCTTGGTAATCCAACAAAGCCACACAAAACAATGGTTAGTAGGTTAGTGAACCCACAAGCTATAAAGAAAGAAACAAATCAAGATAGGAATAACAAACAATGGAAACTAAACTAAGAAAACATTAACAAAGGATTCCTTAAATTGAACACAAAGTTTGGTTACCCAATAGAGATTGACCTTTGAAATTGAGAACACCAAGAGATGAAATGTGGGATTTATGAATCCCCTATTCCTCCTAGGGAGGCATCTTGAATCCCTCAAAGTAGAGCTATTACTTTCATATTTCTACTTGAAAATGATGAAGAACTCTATGGAAAAAAAATTCAAGAGGTTAAAATCTTTCCCTCTTCTATACTTTCCCAATAATTCTTAAGAGAACAAATGGTTTCTCCAAGAATATTTGAGCAACATACAAATTGATACAATCGCCATATATTTATAGAACCATAGCAAGGTATTTCATAACTTGTTCCAAGTGTGAATGGGGGACCTTTGGAGGTACATCCCATCTTTTTAGTCATCCCAAGGAGAGATTTTGGGTTGATATTGGGGTCTTGTGTTGAATAAATTCACCCTGGAAGTTGTTGAGGCCCGACCAAATTCATAAATGAGTTGTTTCAGCATCCATGTGGGTTTCTTCATGGACATCGGTTGAGGCCTGACCAAATTCATAAATGAGTGTTATGAGGAAAATCTCTCTATGGTTAGGGTAAACCACAATAGAGGGAAATGACTGCAGAAATCAACTCTATTCTCATGTATTCTATATAAACAAATATGCTAGCAAGACAAGATAAAAGGCCTACCTTGTCCAGAAATTCGATGAAGTCCACCGTTGAGCACTTGACCCAAAGAAATATACCTGCAATTAGTCCTCAACAACTAGGAAAAGAAAGCTTATGGTGACAATAAATGATGTTAGCACATTTAATATCATAATCCATTAATAAACATGAAAAATACGCCCATGGAATAATAATTCAAATATTTGCAAGATATCAATTGGATGGGAAAAGAAATTCTTTTGTGAAAATGTTACAGACTTCTGTGTCAGCACGGTTCAGAACGGGAAACTAAGTTCCTTCCAGCTGGGCCTCCACCACTTCAATCCTCCACCAAAGGCAAGCTCATAGAAGAGAGACAATGAAGTTCTCAATCAATAAGGGAAGAGCTTGGGGGTTGAACACTATGTTCATACTTAAAGTACAAAGGGATGCAGACTCAATATGAAGTAAATAATTTTTCCAGAGTAACTTTTCTCTCAAAGTTGAATTCTTTCTCCTCCTTTGCATAGCTCAGAATTGGCCCATTTATAGCCTTCAAATGGAATTGAAGGGCCTAGTCGGAATATTTCCAATATATGGAAGGCCAAGGATCATAGATCTCTTGTCATGGCATGGAAAACCAACACCATTTTTCATTTTTGGGAACAAATCCCAATGTACGCGGGTTGTAGTGGTGCAGCCTGCATATACGCATGTTGTATAGTAGGCAAGGTGCATAAATGTGAAAAAAATGTATTTTTTAGTTCTAGGATTTGCAAAAAAGGGATGAAAAGTATGCATAGGGAAATGGAAAAAGGCCTTTTGTGCAATATTTCATAGGGTGAGGAAAATATTGCTATAATAGATGCCCCCTAATGTGTGAGGTCAGAGGAGTATCTGTGATTGCCAAAATACATTATAAACAACCCAGAAATGGAGTGATGGGGAACCGGCTGGAAGAACTGGTTGCTCATTACATTTGTACTAACTTTGCATACATGGCTACCAATTTGAATTACACTGAAGATCCATGTGAAAATATACCAAACAATTGTCTGTGGCCATGAGTAGGAAAATACAAATGCAGTTACATGCCAAAGGTTGTCATAGTCATGAACAAGGCCCAATAGAACCAGTCTCAAAACTAATCTGAAGATATCTGTACACAATGGAGTACAATCTGATCTCCCATGATCACTGAAGTCATATAGGTACTGGTCCAATGAAAAGGAAGCACCGACTCAGGAAAGTTGTAGCCACATACTGATGTATTCAAGTCTTCTACACAATCTGCCAAAGGTACAAGTCTACATCATGTGAATAAAGGAGTTGAGGTTGAACACAACAAGACATCGTTTGATTACTGATCATTGAGGTATACCATTAAAAAATGTGAGATGGCCTACCGATAATGAAATTAGGCATCAATACATTGAGTACATTCTTACAAGTGTGAATAAAGGAGTTTGGGTTGAACACTTCAAGAATCCATTGATAAGGAGACATTGCTGTATTCCCAACTATCGATGGTGAGAGAACCTGCCCCTAATGACTGTAAGCCTCAAGGTACTCATAAGACTCTAGGTCTCATTTCCAGAATAGATGAGCTGAATTTGATAGAAGGAAACCCACTGAAAGGAGAGCATTAAGGAATATCTCATCATTCATCTTGAGGTACAAAGTAGGAGCTTCATGATTATGAGGAAATCAAACAAAGAACATGTTCATGAACCAACGACCCTGTGCATCGTTTGTGTGTGCCAAGTGCAAGAGGTACACGAAAAAAACCCTTTGAATAGAAGCCAATGAGGAAAGCTAATGACAAAGGAGATGAAGCCACCAATAAGGCTAATGGCATCCAAGAAACTACACGAATCCCAATGTGTGAATAGATGTCTTGTCATCAAACACAAGTGAAACCACCCAATCAATGACCAATGATGAAATGTTGATTGTTGGGTTCAAGGTTACCTAGCAATGATGATAGTAGGACCAGGGTGCATGATAGGACTACAATATCATGTGATTCTGAGAAAAATTGAGGGTATGGCTGACATGCAAAGTCAAGAGTTTTGAGAAACGGTCGACACAGGTTGAAAAACTTCCTTTGAACAAGAGCATGAGACATATGGAAGACTCAAACAACATAGACTCAATGATGAAACCATGATGCAGGAGGCATCAATGAAATTCTCCATAGGGACTGGAAGAGTAACCATTGAGTAGAGAAGACTCTCTGTAACGAGCTCAACTTCCTAAGGCCATGCTAAACCCAAAATTACGATGACAAATGGAATCAATAACTTTGTGCTCTGTTCAAAGGAAACATGAGTGCTGCCAATATAAGATAATACTCCCTTCCCTCCCATATTTTTTTGTTTTTTCATAGACAAATGAGTGCTATGATACACAGGAGGAAATGAGTGTCGCAAGTAAGAAAAACTAGTTCCAATAGTGGAACATACCTATGCTCAATGCAAGGAGATGCACGCGGGAGATGGACACTCGGTGGAATGTTCCCTCTTGGGTATAGGGTGTCAAATTGTGAAGGATATAAATGAGACTCTTCTTGGTTGAGGATGCAAAAAATGTTGAGGCAAACAATTTATAACGCAAAGCAAGAACTAACTATAGGCTCAATACTGAAAGCAAGGGAATGAGATGCAATCACAACTTAACGCCAAAAAAAGTCCTTTTTTATGATCTTTATTCTATTTGATGTGAAAAAGGTATAAACTTGTGCCAAAATAGATGTCCTTTCAAATCCAATTTACGAGTGTGAAAGAGACAAGTTCACTCGACAATATTTTCTCTTTTTGAAGACGAGTTGGAAAAGAGTTTAAATTAAACTCAGTTGGGAGTCCTCTAGGTATAGGGTAGCATGTTTATGAGTGAGAAATGAGGCTCAACATAAAGACATCTATTAACTATAAGGGACTCCCAGTCCTATGGAAAAAAATCTCTGCATGGGAACCAAATTAAGGAGAGGATCTAACTAGGGAACCCATGTTTGGTAAGTCTCTACCACTTGATAACGACATGTCTTATAGCATATGTAATGTTTTGTGTCGCAAAAAATGGGTTCATACCTAAGACATATGAGTGAAAGTTATAGGACAATGCAAAAGTGCATGGTGGAATGGATACCTATCCTATATGTTGGGTAGTGAAAATACCTACCCGTGGTTACGAATGACCAACATAACGTTGAAATCCACAAGAATCTCTAGTAAAAACTACAAAAACCAACTCAATCCACTCCTGTATTAGTCCATTAGGCAAAAAAATGACTCAAAACTATAGAAAGTGGGAAAAACTGTTCTAAATAGTAACAAAACCAAAAATTACTATGTCGTTTTGACCTTTTACCCAAATAGTGAAAATTGGACCAAAATACCTCCGATCTTCAATTGGTGATTGCGGGAGCGTCGGACGATGAAATCAGAAACCGTCTGGACCGGGTAATTCCTCTTCCCCTCCCTCTTCCCCTCCTCTTACTTTCTAGTGGATTAAATTTTTAAATTAGGTTTCAAATTTTGAGTAAACTAGGGTGCAAATTGAGTAAATTGTTGTATGCAGGCTACCATTCATTGAGTCATGTATATGTGAGTTTATATGTGACTATGTAAAATATAGGGCCCATATACTCAGCCCTATATGTGACTATAAATGCAGAAGCCCGCGTACAAGCCCGTAATAAATGATTTCTATGGTTGCTAACTAAAAATTTGACTTTTATCTGGCAGGATGGTGCTAGAATGGAGGGACAGGGAGCACAAGGAGGTAGATGTTGTTGTGGAAAGAGATCTGGGGGCCCAAATGGCCTTGGAAAGATGTGGATTAAATAAATCTTGGGCACTCAAAGGGATGAGGGCCCAAGTGAGGTTTCTTGATATGCTTGTGGATTACTGGGATCCTGACAGTGAGATTTTCAACCTTGATGGGAAACCATTGAGGATTGAAGTCAAGGATATATACTTTTTAACTAGGTTATCACGACGGAGTGAGGTGGTGAACCTCAAATCCGGGGGAGATGGGAGTGGTATGAAAATAGAGGAGTACATAGATTCTCACTGTGTAGAAGGGACCTCGAAGGTCAAGAGTTAACTCCCCATCTGAGCGATAAACAATCTCATCCTCAAGATTGTTCTCCTCGTGTTGATCAAGATCACAAGATTAGCTTCATTGCACCAGTCATCGAGGCCTCTCATGTTCTATGTTGTAGAGTGATTGTGACCCATAGTATACAATTAGTGTATCTCACTATTGACTAATATGAAGGGCCAGTTGAAAGAGTGAAAACATGGTGGAAAGAGGAACTTTAGGTTTGCCTCTATCTTATGCAACTTTTTCTTCGAGCGGGTTCCAGGTTTGGGACCTAGAGTTGAGATTCTTCCGATAGGACCTCATGATCCATCCATGGCACGGTGGATCGAGGTAATGAGATGACAGGGGGAGGTAGGGTGCCCACACACTACAATGAGGATTTCTTCTACTGGTGGAGGAGATAGGTCATTTCTATGGATGACTACCCCTATGCAGGGATCGACTTTAGAGGGGACCCTAACATGCCACTCCCAACAGGGACTGCCTACAGGGACATAGGTATGTCAAATGTTTTTAAATATTTCATTTTTTTGTATTTTTGTATAGTGAAAGAAAAATATTTTTGGATGATTCTTAAGTACTAACTAGACATTTGTGTGACACAAACGTGGGTTCGCGATGTCTGGACAAGCTTCCCCGAAATTGTCGAAGGCACCGGGGAGATGAGGCGGTGGGAGGAGAAGCAGAGAGAGTCCTTCAAAATGTGCAGGGAAACCTGTGTTGTTTGACTCATAATATTCCGATGGTTTAGGTAGACGATCTGTCAGAATCCATGCAACGACAAGTGGTGGGTGTGCCCACAGCTTGGGTGTGACTCTTTTGGAGTCTCGCAAACACCTTAGTTTGTTATCATGACACACATCTGATGACATAGGCGTAGATGTCATGGATCTTGTAATATCTAATGTATATGTGTATTGAGGGTGTTAGCCTCAATTTTGTACTATAAACATCATATTTTTTTGAAATATATATAAAACATGGATCTTTGGCTTTACTTATATTACAATGTGTACATTGATGAGATTGTTTTCTTTGTTTTATTTATGTGACAAATGCCAATCTAAAACTAAATTAGCATAAGCATCGGATACATAATTAAATTTCCTAGGTATGTGATAATAAGTAATAAAATCAATCTTTTGTTCTAAAAGACGTACCCGTAGGAATCGTCGAAGTAAATTAGGATCACGCATGTGGTAACTATCGTTCAACTGACATAATACTAACTGGGAATCCAGGAAAACCTCTAAAGAGAGAATATCATGTGAGATAGCATCGCGCAAAACTTCTATAACGACGTTATATTTGGCCACATTATTCATGGATGGCACTAGGCATACGCCACCTGAAGACACCAGTATGCCCTCAGGTGAGTAAACCGCCCAAGAAGCGGAAGCCAATTTCCATTTATGATGAATGGCTCTGTTTGTGAATCCTAAATAGACCGAAAAATAGATGTGGTGCTAGGATTTTAGTGGATGATCACCTTGGGAAAATTCACCACCAATTACCAAACCTTGGAGATGGGGTTCAGAGACCATGATGGGAAGAAGGTTGTTCTAAGAGGTATGTCGACAGGAGCACCCAAGACAGTTTCAGCCAAGAGGATGGAGAGGATATTTAGACATGGAGAGGTATCATATGCTGCAGAGTGCTTGATCACTACGCGAAAGGATTCAGAGGGCCGACAACGGTATCACACAGAGATCGTGAAATTGTTTGGATGACATCAACAAGTTTTTGGGTTGATTCCTCCAGGGAGACCACCTCACAGGGGGTGTGAGCACACTATTGAATTGGAGGAAGGGGTCAAAACTATGATCACACCCCCCTATCGTCATCCTAGAATATTCAAGGATGAGATAGAGAAGGAAATCAAGGAATTGCTAGCGATGGGACACATTAGACTGAGCAACAACCCATTCGCCTCTCCAATTGTTTTAGTTCTAAAGAAGGATGGCACCATGAGGATGTGAATTTATTACCATGCCTTGAATAAGAATACCATCAAGAACCGATATCCTATCCTATCCCCACGCATTGACGAATTAATGGATGAACTGCATGGGGCAGTTTTCTTCTCAAAGATTGATCTACACTCTGGGTATCATCAGATCAACATCTGACAACAGGAAATAGAGAAGACAGAATTTTGATGCCACTTTGGACATTTCAAGTTCCTGTTTATGCCATTTTGGCGAACCAATGCACCCGCTACATTCTAGTCTTGCATGAACCACATATTCAGAGATCAGCTGAGGAAATCAGTCTTGGTTTTCTTCGACGACATCTTTGTTGATACTGAGAGGGGGGTGAATCAGTATTAAGTAAAATTTAAAACCTTTTTCAAATTATACTTAAACCATTCAATTACATCCAATGAGAAATGAACAATAGTATAAGAGTTACACCAATACACCATAATACACCATGCACAATATATGAGAAATAATCAATAGTTATTGTTCAAGGGAAGTAATGACTTCCAAAGGTAGCTACAACATCCAAATGTAAAGGGAGGGATAAACCTCCAAGAGGAATATACAATCCTATAATATCAAGAGAGTTGTGTTGGACAACTGAGAGGGGGGGGTGAATCAGTTGTTACCGTGCTTAAACAATTATGCTTCTTTTAAAATCTTTACAAGGCACTCAATGATGATCACAATAATGTAGGGAAATAATCAATGGCACATTCAGCGTCAGTCACATATATGAGAAACACAGAGACAAATATTTCCCAAGGAAACCCATACAGGGTAAAAACCTCTTCTTCTTTATATGATAAGTATTATTTACATTCTTTACATTATCATACATATGAGCACCAACTCATTGTGAGGCTACAACCTCTGTTTTTCAAGTTGCAACTTGCTGAGAGTACCAACTCTCTATTTTTCTCTAGCACCCACTAGAAGGAAGCACCAACTCACTGGTTTCTCTAGCACCAACTAGAAGGAAGCACCAACTCCCTAGTTTCTCTAGCACCAACTAGAAGGAAGCACCAACTCCCTATGTTCAAGCACCCACTTGAACCTCTGAGGACACCAGTCCTCCCTAGAACCTCCCAACCACCCTGGATTATGAATATGAAATACTGAAACCTATTATAGTGATATAGTGTTCAATAATAGCTTACCAGTCTCATCACTGTTCTGCAAGATTTTTCTACTCAGACTTCCTCATGGTCTTCCAGCATGCATCCGTTGCCCATTCTGTTCTTCTTCTTTTTATGCTCTGTGCACCATGTCCATTCACTGCACAGTTCTTCTTCTTTTCTATTTAGTTGTTGCACTCTGACCCTTCTTCATGCATGAATCACCTTCAACAACAACATCCACAACAACTCCAGCAGCAACAACAACCACATATCTTCTATGTCCCTTGTATATATGGCTTCTGTGCACCTTGTGCATGAAATATTTTCCATTTTTCTGCATGCTCACACCGTGCCAATTTCCTCCACATCTCAAGTGCTCTGCCTGATCATCATCACAACTCTTCAGCTTCTCTGTTGGTTCCCACCACACATCCAACATCACTGGGTGTTCTACTGAGATTCCTCAGCCTCTCTGGTAGTTGAGACTCTTCATCTTCTCTCACACAGTCGAGCTTATCCTTTATTTTTCAGTTACAGACTTCAATGCTCATCCACCTGTCAATCCCTCTAAGAATCATCTTCCTTCACTGGACAAAGCTTGGAGACTCTTCATCTCCTCTGGCGATCACACATAGGTCTCTTCAAATTCTCTGGCAGAGACCATCAATGGTTTCTACCAGTTACACTGCGAGGAGCAATATTAGCCCTCCGATTATGCTCAAATTCACCTACACCATTGGATTGGCTCCATGTGATATTGCATTCATTTCTACATTTTGGCATTCGGTAATTCGGCATTTGGGTGACCAAGTGTCTCGACACTCCTAGTCGCAATCCCCAAAAAGGATCTTGGTTGCTCTAGCTTTTTCCTCCATCTCTCGCCGATGTGACCAAGGGTTGTGACCACAGCCTTTATTCAACAACTTCTTTTGGTAATTTCACGTTTTCGCACTTCAACACTCCTGTGGTTATGTTTCTTGCCTCTCCAAGTCGAAATTTGTGAAACTCCGAAATGGAGTCGGATCAACAGTCTAGAATCTTGGTGTATTGACGGTCTATATCTTATCGTGAGTTCGCATCTCACGATTCCTGTGATGGAGGTTCTCGTCACTCTAAGTCGCGATAAGAAAAGCTTTGAGATGGAGCTTAGATCAATGGTCCACATTCTTGGTGATCCGATGGTCCTGATCTTTTTGCGATCTCGCATTTCGTTGTTCCTTAGATGGAGGTTCTCGTCACTCCAAGTCACGATAGGCGAAGCTCCGAGATGGAGCTCAGATCAATGGTCCACATTCTTGGTGATCCGACGTTCCTGATATTTTTGTGATCTCGCATCTCGTTGTTCCTTAGATGGAGGTTCTTGTCACTCCAAGTTGCGATAGGTGAGACTCCGAGATGGAGCTGGATCAATGGTCTAGAACAAACCTCGATCTGACAGTTAAGATAGTTTTGTGATTTCACATATTGCGAATTCGAGAGGTTAAGGAACCCTGTTCCTTTGATTTTCTAGTCAGCAACATGACGATCTTTTTCCATGTGTCCTATGATTCGATGGTCCAGATATGATCTTGATTCAACGGCTCAGATCATATCGCGATTTTGCATATCGTGATTTCGACATTCTTGTTGCAAAGTGTTTCGACACTCCAACTTTCGGTATCCAAAACCCTGATAGAAAAAACTCTAAAATGGAGTTGGACCACCACTTCGATCTTTCACTTTAAAGAACATGTAGGTTCTTCCTAATCCAATGCTGGTCGAACCCTGTGCTCGGATCTAACACCAGAGATCTGTCCTCCATCTTTGCTCTCCTCCTATCTGGATTCAGATCTGACGGTCATTGGGAATTCTGAATGGGATCCAACGATCAATGTCACTTCTCTGCCCGAGCTTATTCATCCTCCTTACTTAGAAGAATTTGTAAGTGTCAAAGGCCTCGACCTTTGATCCACCTGAGATCCTGAGTACGTTATCTCTCTTGAGCTTTGGCAATGAGTTAACCTCATCCCTGGTGCACACCTATGCACTGTATTTGACTCTATGCTAATCCTCCTTAGCTTACGTTGTTCCTGTTTTTCCATCGATGCAAACTTTGATCTTGCCATCAATGAAAATCACACACTATCTGTAAAACATGCCAACAATCTACCCCTTTGGCATTGATGGCAACAAAGGCACCCCTGTTCTTTTCTCCCCCTTTGACATTAATGTCAAAGAAAACACGCTCCCCCTGAGTTGTTGCATTAATTTTAGAAGGTATCAGATATGCAACCAATACAGGACTCCCACTAATAAGATGGACTCTCTTAGATGTGAGATGGGATGACACCCATCTTCTATCCGAGATATTCAAATGGTGTCTTGGCTAGGGGTTTACTAAAGATGTCTGCAATTTGTTCTGTAGTGGGAATGTAATGGACCTGAAAAATCTGATTGGTGACCTGCTCTCTCAGAAAATGATATTTTATGGGAATATGCTTGGTCTTGGAGTGGAAGATGGGATTTTTAGACACATTGATGGCACTAGTGTTATCACAATGAATTGGGATCGGTGCAGTGTATTTTACCTCCAAGTCTGCAAGTGTCTAAATCATCCATAATACCTGAGTGTAATAGGTAGCAGCAACAATGTGCTCTTCCTCTATGGTTGATAAATAAATGGAACCTTGCTTTTTACTAAGCCGGGCTACTAAGGAGTCACCCAGGAAGAATGCTCCTCCACTAGTGCTTTTTCTCTCATCAACACAGTTTGCCCAATCTGCATCTGAATAAGCAGTCAACTGAAGATTTTAATTTCTGGGATACCACAAACCATAAGTCATTGTTTCTTTCAAATACCTGAATATCATTTTGACATCTTGAAAATGACTCTGTTTAGGTGCAGCATGATATCTTCTTACCATTCCTACAACATGCATTATGTCTGGGCGAGATGTTGTGATGTACAACAGGCTGCCTATCATTGATCGATATGACCTTTGATTAACATCAAGTGAATCATTATCCTTTCTTAATTTACATCCAGTTACCATAGGTGTACCCACAGGTTTAGAATCTTCCATTTGAAACCTTTTCAGCATTTCTCTTAGATATTTTTCTTGAGAAATCAACATCCCTTCGGATCTCTGAGTAATTTGCAGACCAAGAAAAAATGACAGTTCTCCTATCATAGACATTTCAAATTCAAAATCCATGGTAGAAGCAAACCATTGTACCAATGAATCCTTATTACATCCAAAGATGATGTCATCTACATAGACCAATACGATGAGAAAATCATTATCCTCTGTTTTAATATACAGATTGTTGTTAGTTGTTCCTCTCTTGAACCCTTTGTCTTTGAGATACGTATCCAGTCTGTGATATCAGGCTCGAGGGGCTTGTTTTAAACCATATAAATCTTTCTTCAGCTTGCATACTAAGTCAGGGTTATCAGACAGTTTGAAACCCTCTGGTTGTTCCATATAGACTTCTTCACTTAAATCTCCATTTAGAAAGGATGACTTGGCATCCATTTGGTAGACTTTAAACCTTTTATGACAAGCATAGGCAAGAAACATTCTGATAGCTTCTAATCTTGCTATGGGCACAAATGTTTCATCAAAATCTAGTCCTTCTATCTGAGCATAGCCTTTACAGACTATCCTTGCTTTGTTCCTGATAACTTTTCCTTGCTCATTCAACTTATTCTTAAAGATCCATTTGGAGCCAATGACATTTTTACCTTCAGGTCTTTGAACCATCTCCCACGTATTGCTTTTCTCAATTTGATCAAGTTCTTCATTCATTGCTTTAACCCAGTAGTCATCTTTGTTGGCGTCATTAAAATTCTTGGGTTCCATCATGGATATGAAGGCTATATGAGATTGTTTGATTTTTTTGATTAGATTTCTCCTGGTTTGTACACCTTTGTCTTTTTCTCCAATTATCTGACTTGCAAGATGATTCTTTTGAATGATTCTGGAGGAGGAATTTGTAGTTGACTGTTGATTTGAGTCTGACTGAGTGTCTGAGTCTTCATCTGATTCAGAGTCTTCGTTTTCTGATTCTTGGACCTGTTCATATTCAGCTTTAGCTGTGTCTTCTGTAGAAGACTCATTACTATACACCTCTCTTGCTGGGATTCCTTCATCAATTTTTACATCAATACAGTCAACCATTTTATGTAGCCTCTTTTTATAGCATCTATATCCTTTACTGTTTGTAGCATACCCTAAGAAGATACCTTCATCATCCCTATCATCATATTTGCCGAGGTTCTCATCATTATTCTTTATGTAGCATTTACTCCCAAAGACTCTGAATTGTTTGATTGAGGAAGGTCTTCCAAACCATAATTCATAAGGTGTCTTGTCACTTTGTGGTCTGAGCTGGGCTTTGTTAAGCAGATGGACTACTGTGTGTATTGCTTCTACCCAGTAGGTTTGACCAATGTTCTTCTCATTCATCATTGACCTGGCCATTTCTTGCACTGTTTTGTTTTTCCTCTCAACAACTCCATTTTGTTGTGGAGTTCTTGGGATTGTGTATTCTCTCTTGATCCCATGTTCATTGCAGAATTCCTTGAAGTCTCTTGACATAAACTCTCCTCCCGGATCTAATCTTACTGCCTTTAACCTCTTGCCTATTTGAGTCTCTATTAAAGACTTAAATGTTTTAAACTTCTCAAATGCTTCAGCTTTTTCTTTGAGAAAGGCAACCCAAGTAAGTCTGGAGTAATCATCGACAATCAGCATGAAGTAGTTTTCTTTCCCTGTGCCTTCCTATCTTGATGGTCCACATAAATCCATATGAACTAGTTGGAGTGGTTTCTCTGTTGAAGTAAAGCTCTTGGACTTAAACTGTGTCCTATTTTGCTTCCCTACTTGACAGGGTTTACACATTGAATATTGGGGATTTGATATTCTCGGAAGATCTTTTACTGCCTTGAGATTTTTGAGTTTGATTAAGTGGTCAAAGTTTAGATGTCCAAGTCTCCTATGCCATAACCAACTTTCATCATGTTTTCTTAGATGATATTCTTCTCTATTTTCTTTCAGCACATATACATTATTTTCTGTCTTTATGCCTTTGGCCACCACTTGTCGTGAGTTTACAGACTTTATCTTGCAGTCCTTGGATGTGAACAACACTTCACATCCTCTGTCACACATTTGACTTACACTGAGCAGATTATGTTTCATCCCATCCACAAGTAGAACATCTTGGGCTTTTCCTTTTCCATTACTTAAGCTCACCATCCCTTATCCCTCTATTTTCCCTGGAGCATCATTTCCAAAGGTTACGTTTCCTGATTTGCCTTCACTTAGAGATAGAAACTTGCCTTTGTCTCCCATCATGTGTTTGGAGCATCCACTGTCTATATACCAAGGGTTCATTTTTCTTTGAGCGGACAACTCTAATCCACACTTGTCACTTTCCTTCTTCTTCCAAAACTTGGCATTTTCAGCAGGAGATTTCAAATCTAGTTCATATTCCCTTAAACGACAGTTAATAGATTTGTGTCCATAGTTATGACAGATGTAGCATTCAATCTCATTGTTCAACAGGTCAAAATTATTGGTGCAGCGTTGTCTACTCATTGACTGTTGATTATTTCTTGACCTCTTTAGTTGCATGCCCCTGGACTTAATTTGGAAATTGGCAATCAGTGAAGGTTTGTTACTTGGCTTCATCATTCTTTGTTGTGGCAAGTATTTATTCCTTTGAAATCTTAATTGCTCATGTCTAAGTCTTAAGGAAAAATTTACAGCTTTGTGACCAAAGTTAGCACAGTAGAAACAATAGCCATAGAAAAAAAATTTGTACCTGGAAAATGGTTGTCTTCTTTGAGAAAATAGATTTCTTCCAGGCTGATGACATCGTTCAGCAACGAGCACATTACTTCTTTGTTCTACAGATTCAGATCTGGCATCTTTTACCTTACTCAACCTAGGCGGCTAATTGTATTCCTTTGTTTTTGCAGGATTATTATTGTCATTGGTTGTACTTTTGACAAACTTGATGGGTTCTTCATTTCCTGGCTTACCATTGCTTGATCCCTCTTCATACCCCAAGCCAGTTTTCAGCTTTGGATTTCTTTGCTAATTTAGAATGGTGGCCAATCCTTCCAAGGCTTTGATACTTGACAGATTCTGATTATACAAGGCTTGAAACTTCTCCATTTCTTTCCTCGTTTTCACTACTTCTTGTTCTAATGCTTCACATCTTGCCTTCTTTTCTAATAGTTTTTGTTTTAGAATCTTTTTGATTTTCTTTGCCTCTTCCAATTCTACTTTTAGTAGGACAAGGTCTTCATCAGGTTCTTTACTGTCTTTCTCGAACTGTATCAACAATTGTCTTTGCTTTCTGTTCTTGATTCTTAGTCTGTCAATCTCTTCCAGTGCACTGATCAGTTCTCCTTCCATGTCAACCACAGCTTCTTCTTCATCACTCCCTGTTCTTTTATTATCATAGTCCTCTTTGGCCATAAGTATGAAGTCATTTAGTTTATCTTCAATAGAGGAGTCATTTTCTTCATCATTTGAAGGATCATCATCATTGTTTACACACAGACTTTTCTTCTTAAAGTTTTTCTCTTTAAAGAAATTTATGTATTTGTACTTCTCCTCATCATCACATGTCTGATCCTTTCCTTTGTGGGGACATTTATTTGCAAAATGACCTATTCTACCACAGTTGAAACATTTGAAAGGAAGTTTACCTTTGTATTTGCCTGATCCCTTCTTCAGTCTCTTCACAAATTTTTCTTCAATTTCATCGGGCTCAGAATCCTCATTCTTGTCTGCTTTAAATGATGCTTCTCTGGAGGTAGGTTTATCTTTAACTATTCTCATTTC